>JAAAKL020004576.1:0-20718 GCA_010016065.2 Carybdea cf. marsupialis auct. non (Linnaeus, 1758) | reverse complement strand
GTGCTGCTAGTTGTTGGTATCCTAATACAAAATCGTGGTCAAAATCCGTGCAGACTGATGAGGGTGCAACGAAACGCGTGTCTCTGGAACACATATGATTCCGCGTTATTAAGGTTATCTACAAACGCTGTTCTTTGTAAAATCCATTCCAGCCCTTACCTCACGGTGAGTGTAACACAGGGAGAAAAAGTCCAGATAACAGGCAAAAAGTCGTATTCGTTGAAGCATGTTTGAAATTATCTTTGATTTTCATCCTAATCTAATCTAACTACAAACTACGTTCGTATAACATTCCAATGAACAAGCTAGTTAACAAAGGAATAAGAGGAAACTCGACATACGAATGGTAAAATCTTATGAAATCAACACTTTCATTTTCAATGTAATCTACTTACGTTACAGTCCTCGAAATCTGTCTGTAATTTTCTTAATAGAAACTCACGCCCACGCTGGACGACTGAATATCGAAAACTCCCTGCGATATTTTCGCCACCGGAATTATGACCTTACAGGTAATAGTGCAGGGAATTTATGTCTGCTACTAAGTACTGCCACTTCTCTTATCACATTGTTTTGCTTGTTTGTTGAAGCTGTAAACAGCTGTTATGCAAAGCTATTCTCAACGAATTTTGTGAAAATTCGACAGACTCGTCAGCACTTGTCATTTCGAGGACTGAAACTGTGATTAAAAATACAGATGAATAGTTTGATTAACAAGTTAATCTGTTACAAATTTCGCAAAAGCAAAAATGTCCAATCTCGTAGAGAAAACTCAAAATCCATACAAATCACTCCTTTTCATTATGAATTCCTTATCAGTAAAAATTGTGGATACCACTTGTAAACGTAAAATTTTAACAGAATTAAATAGTATGACATTAACGTTGCATTGCTTACCTTAATTAAGCACAACAGACGCATGCTTTACGCGTTCTTCCCTGATAAGATACATCCATAATAAAGAAATGATAAACAAATCACTGCAGTGGCAACGTTATCTCATCTTCACCAAGTGCGACCGCAAATATTGGCGATTAATCGCTCTTTATGAGTTAGAAATAGCCTCAGTGATATATTTGGGAGGTGTTTGGATCAATTTCATATATATAGAAGTCAGCAGACTCACTACGAGTCTGCTCACATGGTATGTACATCAGATTTGGCAGACCTCGACCCAACACCAGTCTCTTGAGAGCACAAACGTCCTTCACACCGCTTACCGCTTCTTTTGCATACGTACTCTTCTGTTTCCCTTCACTGATTTCCTCCTCCACAAAATAAAAGAACTACCAAGATAAATGCGTCGACAAAAGATTTAGCATTAAACTACACCGTAGCTAGCTAGAGGCACCTAATGATTTACTTGACATGTCAATTTGGGGAAAGGGACTAAACATTCAGGCTTGCTTGAATTTGATTTTGGGAATGGGTGTAGTCTCAACGTGGTTGATAACGACAAGCATTTCCAGTACGCACAAGGAAGCCATTGTACTCTAACGCACGTTTTCTCAGCTTCTTGGCATACATCCTCCTTTCGTGCACGAAGACTACAGTGTATGAAAGATCCTTTGGCCACTATCCCTTTTCCCACTATCCCTTTTCCCTACTTGTTTCTCTAAATTAAACTAAGCATACTTTCAGTTCCTTGTGGCTTCGATCCTTGTGTGTATGACCCCTGATGCAAGAGCTACGAGCTTCCGATCGCCCAAACCATAACATCACATTAGAAAAGATAACTAACTCTCTTTTAAAAGTAAATTATGTAGCATATCAAATTGTCCTTCCTTACACGACATACATCTCCCGTGTTAAAATATCCGATACAAATGCATGACATCAGCATTAAAGGATAATGAATCCAAAAGCGATTCCTCAAGATTAAAGGCCGATCTCCATTACCCCCTTGTTCACGCAGGCACCAGCGACCACTTCTGACCATGTGTACATGCTTCTAATGGCAGCAATAGTGCTCGCCAGAGTTTAGCATATTCAAATTTGACGGTCATGGAATATTGACGCCATTTGTATTGTTCAACCAATCAGAACACAGTGGAAAGAATCCAGAGAGGAGTCATACTAGCTGAGTGATTGAAGCTCTGGAGTACGAGTGATTGAAGCAGCCAGGTTGCAGAAACATCAAACATAATTAGCAAAAAGGAAGTTCTTTTATTCCAATAATCTTTTAAAGTTCGCTCAGAAATTGTCACGTCGCAAAACGCAGGGTACAGTCAAAGGGGCAAAACTTTTCGAATTCTCCAGCAAGGACTTCGCAGATACTATCAGCAATATAGACTGCAACTACAATGAAGTCATTTAGGCATGTACATCAAAATAGCCCCTCGAAGTTTTGTAATAAGGCACAAAAGTGTCTCTCACACTCACCTGCGCACATTTTCACAAATTACTTAACCAATTTCAATCACAAAATTTTAAGGAGGCACTCAGGAATCCTCTGACCTATAACTTTTTCTCAGCCTGTCTTTTCCTTTGCTTTTCTTCTTCTTTTGACAAGCGAAGCAAGATCAAAAAAAGTTTTCTCCCCGTTTGATTTGTCGGTTTGTAGATTTGAATTTTGGCGGCGGAGGTCCGCTATCGCAAGTCGAGATTGATAGCTGGTGCTCAAGGAGTTATTGTCGAGGGCGAGCGCTTATTAAATCATCTAATGGAGACCAGCCTTAAGGTATGTCAGGCACCCCTAAACCTGGAACTCGTCGTAATAATATCTGTTGCTAAATCTACTGCGAAAGAAATCACAGAAATTGATTCGCAACATATGCAAAAACCCAATCGGATTATTTATTCTTAGACTCGCCAAACATATGAAAACGTACTCTACCACACGTTAACGTCAATCGTTCCTGTTTTTAAACAAACATTAGTGCGCAAAATGTATGATTAAGAAAATGAACGCTCCCTCTACATACAAGGAAGCAGTAAGGCATATAAGCTTAAATGTCATACACTTAGTTTATGAATGATTTCACTATAAAATAACGCGTCCATCATTATGACTAATGGCTTTACCTGCTCACTGGTCGAGTAGATTACTCGGAACGTCAGATGTATTGGGTTCTACTTCTGACAGAGGCAATCTTGCTATTCGAGTTTAAGCTGCTTTCATACTTTCTATTAGACTCTAAATATTCTTCTCATTGAAATAAACTGGCGCGTCATGGTTCCAAAATGACGCCAAAGTTTATATCCAACTTTTTCCTTTCTTAAGCCAAGCTCCATAAATCTTTGATTTGGCAAGTATTCTCTAACTGTCCCTATCAAGGACTATAACAGCTCTTACCACAGAAAGAAACAGTTTCAAATTTTAAGAAAACGGGTAGAAAAACCAAACAGCTAAAACGTTGTAAGATCAATAGGCCTGATTTCCTGTCCTATTTAATCATTCAATAGCCCTTATCACAGCTCTTTAAATATTCAAGTCTCTTAAGCACATCATAAAAAATTCTTAAAGATCATCTTAAATTATATAACAATCATGTTGATTTACTTCTGAGTAGTAATTACTCCATTTGTCGCTCTTGCGAATTATTTATCATACATTAATCATTAAATAACGATACGTTAAATATCACAATGGCATAATCCTGCCATCAAGGGCACTTATTTGTCATTGAACAACCCAACTAATCCAATAGAGGTTCAGCTTCATTATCTTTTGATAAATGTGGAATAGTGGCAACTGTTTCGTTTGTATTTTCGACTGTGGCATCAGGGATTCGATTCCATGGTTGCTCCACGCCAGATGCAAACAATAAGAACGCTAGACCTCCGACACCAACTAGTCCACTGGATAAGAAAAACACCTTCTGCCATTGCCCTCTAGTCGGCTGAAAATAAAAGAAAACAAATCAAGGAATAATTTTATTCATTTGAAAATTGCAGAAATGATATTAAATGCAAAATAGGAAGAAAGGGTGATCTGGATCTGGATCTGGATAATTTAAAAAGAAAATTCCGTCAACAGCTGTGATGCATGAAACGCGATGCATAAATGGCGATGACAATGGAGGCATGACGTGATATGTGCATTCTATTATGCATACCCTGTGATGCACACTACGGTACGTAGTATGATTTAAAGGAAGAAGGACTAACAAGGGTGTATTTCATAAGGTACTTACTAAGAAGGCTTGCATTCCTGAGATCCATTTACTAAGATGGACTTGCACAGCAATATCGTTTCAGATTCAGTCTATGGGGCATATTAGCTCTAAAGCGGCTGAGAGACCAATTTTCTTCAATGTCTTCGATGAAATACGGCTAACTTGCAAGGCTATAAAAATAATCTATCTAGTCTCCTAGAGACTATAGTATCTGAAGGTGTCTGGCCTAAGGGGACATGTGGATACACTAAGTTCGGGTACATATATACCGTTATTCAAATACCACTATGACAAACCAAAATTTTATGATCATATACGAGCAATTGTAGCCTCCAAAGGAAATGAGTTAAAGGAAACAAAAGATAACTGCTCTTGCCAAGAATTCTATAAGTCATTGTGATGTTGTGTAAATTCTTACAACTAAGCACATTATAATCACCGCCATCTTCAAGAACAACTGCTACCACTGGCACCACTGCCATCATCACCCAACACCACTGTAACTACGAAAATCAACATCTTCCATCGACACTACCATCATTACCTACCACTGACGTAAGTACCACCACCATCATACACCACCACGACAAGTTTCTTAATTTTCTGAATTAAAAAAAATTAAATAATTGTTTGCGTTCATATTAACTAACCTGATTTTCGGTAAAAAATCCTGCGACAAGAGGTGCTATGCACCCGGCTATTGTTCCACCAGTATTAGAAATTGCCATTAAAACAGAGGCAAAATTAGGAGCAATATCCAAATGGTTGACGCTGTAGCCTGCAACTGACATCCCTCCAAAACCAACACCAATAGTCATCAGTGCCACTGCGATTGCGGAATCGCTACAACTTAAGTAACTAACCGCGATCAGAAGGCCACATGGGACGAAAGTGCCTGTAACAAGAAAAACAATACCTGAGTCGGGGTTCTGTGTCACGTTGGGCAGTGCCGTCCAGTTATTGAATTGTTAGGCCGGTACTTCAAGATAAATGATGATAATACAGATAAACAAAATTATATGATAACTAAAGAAAAATTCATTTTACAGCTACCAAAAAGTTATCAGAGAATGCGAACCGCACACCTAATGCTGCTTGTTTTCTTTGTGCTAGGGTAGCAACATTGATCCTTTTGCACCATTTGGCTGTACGAATGGGCCTGAAGTTCTACTAAAGACATGACGTATCTCTTAAATTCTACACCGCCAAATTCCGTAAAAAACAGCATTGACTTTAGGCCGACCTCACACGAAAGAGAAATTTGCCTTCTGACTGGGAAATCCCTTCATATCCTCATTTTTTATGGTACTCGCTGTTTGATCTTTACTAATTCTGGGGTAAAAACCCTGCAAATGTAAAATCTGTCAGGACTCTAAACACCCTAAGACGCCAATAACATAATGCTTAACGACATTCATATTCCCACCTACAGCGCTCATAATGCTGCCTAACACTCAATAAATGCAGGCAGAACTCTTGTACGAAGTAATTTCAATACGTGCAATCTTTAATGTTCCGATTGGGATATGTTAGTAGTCACACAGCTTTTATTGGTGTCCTATCAAAGAACTTTTGAGTACCAAATGATCTTGTAGCAATAGCAATCACTCCAGTATTATACAAATGAAAACAAAGTATATATCACTTGCAACACATGATTATTTTCCTTGCAATATAACAACACTTCAATCATAAGTGTGAAAAACTTTTTTAAGAAAGTTGATCTTCACACAAACAAGCGGTTTTTATACAACCATTAAAACTTTCTCGACTTTTAACCGATTTAACCGAATTCCCAGGTTATGTGAAAACCTCTTTAGTGTAAAGGTATATACCAAAGTTTATGGATTTGAAAAAAAACAACTACAATTTATCTTGATTGTGTCCATGATATAGTGTCCGTTTACATATTATCCCTATTCTACCAGTGGCCAAAAGAGGGGCCTTTCGAGCTCCACTTCAATAACTCAATATATTTAAACAGCAGTACAGGCATCAAAACTGAAACTCGATCTTGTTGCGATTACGTGTTACTGAAATATAATGCAATAACCTTGGTTAGCAATTTTTATGGTTTAATTGTAAAAACGCCTTTTATCGATCTAGTGGGTGATAAACATAAGAAAATCGAAATTCTACAGTAGCTCTAGTTTACGGACAATCACCATGCCCTCGGTTAAGATAAAAAGGTGTAAAGGCGATAATAAGGTTTTCAGTTATAGATGTCTTGAGTTTTCAGAGAGCAAACAATTATTTTTAAGTCATTCTTTAAAGGCCATTTTTGCTCCATTTTCATGACGATTTTTCCTGATCTTAATCAGCTGCATCTGAGATAAAAATAACAGCACTTGTTTTGAGCCTTCAGTCATCTTCTACCATCAACTATTAAATCAAAGTTAACACGTGCAAGAAACCTATTACTGAGAAAGAACTACTGAGAAAATAACACTCGAAATGCTCGCTAATAGTGTAGAAAGACAATCTTTTTATTTGCACCTAAATTTTAACAAAGTAATGTCTCTGGGGCATACTGATGAGGTGCTTCAAACACCCTTTCCACTCAAATAGAATCTGGTAAAGCTAAAATTGGTAAACGAGATATGAAACAGCAATTTCGTAAAGTACAAGCGCGACTTGCAGGTCTTATAAATAAGTTTTTAGGTATTCGATACCATTAATGGACAAACACTGGAGTCTCTTTCAAGTCACATTGTTAGAGGGAGGGAGATAGCATACAGACGATACTTAAATACAGTCAAATGCAATAATCATAATCTTGTCACATCAGTTGATTTTTCACACGCTGATTATTTTAGCACGTTTAGTCGTGTACTGGTTTCTATATCCCCTCTCCCTCCAAAACACCCAACGAAAACCATTACACCTCATCACCATTTCCACAAGAAACTGGAGCGAGCAGATTGCCGGCGGTGACGTGGAGGCTGGCGAAGGCAAAAAGGGTCCCGCTGAATAGTTAAGTGGCCATTGTTTCATTCAGTTACGGATGAATTTGCGATGAATGTCGGATAGCCAATCAACTAGTCCTACGTCTTCAAAAAGTACTTGTGTGTAACAAACTTCCTTTTATTTTTAGAGAAATTATAAAGGGTGGAACTCCCCCCACTCTCCGCTCGCAGTCTTACGTTTCTGCCATTGACAAGAAATAGTAAATTATAATTACTTTGCCAGTTCCAATGACATTAGTAAAGCGGCATTTCTTACCTAGAGACGTTGCAAGCTTCCGGACTCCAGTTGTTCCCATGATTCCCCGCGAGCTCAACAAGTCAGCCATGAATCCCGCGAAGACCTGACACAAGAAGCCAAACAGGAACGGAAGCGCCGATGTAAATCCATTCTGCCAGAGAAGTTTTGAAAGTTTGTGAGAAAAATCAGGTATAATGTTAAAGAATAAACAATGTTCTGAAACAGTCGCTTATGGAAAAAATGTATCGGTCACGAACGAATACAAACCGCATGGAATTGTAAACTGATCTGTCGGCTACCGGTAGAAAGGCGAATACCATCGTTTAATCGATTACGTATATCGTTACATAACGTTGCATAAGGAAGTTATTTTACGGGTTTCAAATGTGTGCTCAATTTACGTACCATATTTTGGACAAATGATGTTTATTATTGTTTCTTGTAATACATGCATGGTCCGTTTACGTGCGGCAGCTAAGCTAGTATTAACTGTATGCCAGACGCTGAGGTGCTAAGTACGCAAAAAAGGTTACGTTTCCTAAAAATCATCTCACTAGAACTTGGTCAAGTAGAATGCCATTAAGACCAATACCGTTGATTTGAAGTTATCATAAAATTAATAATCAATAAATAATCAATGACACACCTTTAAACTCTTGAAATGGGGTCCTAAGGACCCCTAGCTCCTAACTTAGTTAACCAATTTAGTTTACTATGCAAAGTTCATGCATTGAGGAGATCTACCAGAAGCTTTTTATTTACATTTTTCAGTTTCTTTTAACTGAAAGTAGTTTTGGAAAGATACTAGAAAAGTAGAAAATATGCCATCGACACAACTCGAACCCTTGGTAAGGGCATCCGTGGCATACTCTTTATCAACTGAGATAGGTGAACTTTGCACAGAACATCTTCTACTTCTCTAGTCGCCGCATCACTTCACAATGCTCCTCTGGTGGATGTCTACATTTAACTTGACGCAATTTTGGACACCGCAGACAGCAAGTCGGTAAGTTCTCGACACAGAAAAGGAATTACAAGTAAAGAGCATCCTCAATTATCACATTGAAACTCTAATATAGTTTTAAAAATACCCCAAATTGTCACGCCACATGCTAAAGTAAAGTGTTATAAATACATTTAAGACCAGAAGAGGGTCACATTTATTTTCCGTTCATTTTCGATTTTCTGAACGGATATTCGAAATATTATGCCCAATACATTTACTACATTTACACTCGGCTAGTAATAAATTGTCATCACGATATAAGGTACTAGACGAGCAGAAAGCTACCCTGGTGTTGACCCCCTTCTTTGACCTTCTCTCAGCATATAAAGCTGTAGTTCAGTACATTTTTATGGTTAAAATAAAACGAACAATTCCAGAATAAAGAAACCGACAAGCTAGCTCAGAGAAGTCTCTCCTTATCACACGCACACTGCGTCCGCTGTCACTAGCAAGACGTACGGATATACTTACTTCTTGGATATTGAAATTCAGAACGTCCTTGAGATAACTAGGTAAGCATGTTATCACCATGAAGAGTACCCAGTTGACACCAAAATGAGCCATCGAAAGCGCCCAAAATGGTACCGACTTGATGATAGCCATCCAAGGAACTGGGTGACTCTAAAAGTCAAACAGAGAGACATTACATGATTAAAAATAAGACACTTTGCATTAATATCTGACTCTGACGATCGTGTAGTAACAGGCTGGTGAAGTACATAATGCACAAGTTTTCAATCGAAAGGAGGTAATCTCAAATTTTAACCTGCGGGGTTCGGCTTCAAATGATAAACATTCAAGGAAGTTGCTGTCCATAATTACCATCATCTTGCTTCATTGTATTGATTCTTTCTAAATTGACATTGCTTGCTTCCTGGTTTAAGATATATAGACATTATAAAGTGCTGTAAAACTGAAAGCGACTTGCTTAGGCAGATTCATAAACCTTAAACCTGACGAATCAAAGATGATCTGTAATCTGTTTCAGTAGTTTGCCTACACGTACACTGAGTGTCAGCTTGCCAACTCTGCTCTCAGGTCGGAAATCAACCAACCTCAAAACGTTTGATGTAAAAGCCAACGTTTTGAAAATAAGCAATAGTTTATTCGTTAATGATAGTTCTACCCAGGGAAATCGATAGCACGGGAACCGCTACCCTTCTGCCTTCTTACTTCTGGGGCAACCATGCGCCATTTCAAGAAACACCAAAATAACTACTTCTTTTGTTTTGCACGTTTCTGCATAATTCAGTACCGTTTTAAGTAGGATTTAATGTGTAGTGGAAATCTGTCGATGATAAAGAAAAGGAAAGCGTCCTTTCTGTAACTTTGCGCCACCCCCATCACACCTTCCCCCCGCGTAATATTGCTCAAAGCACTCCTTGTTATACATAACGTGTACCGTCGTTCTGCAAGGCATTTTGCAAACAACAATTGTGCAATTCACCATGTGACACGGGCTTCGCCCTTTTCGTCCTGAATACTCACGTTTGTGCCATAAATAGGTAACGTCTCAGTAGGTCATATACCCCTTGTGCATGCGGGCACACGAAGATCAAGTCCTATTTGCATTCTCAGCATTTTGTCACGTGCAAAACAGCACTTTCTAGTCAAACATTATCATGAAGGCATTTTACTTTCAAAGAGATTTGTTCATATTTTGTTATGTATACTGCTAATGATAATCTTCATGGAACCTTACTGAACTGATCTTTCACCCTCCATCATAAACATTTGGTAAGATTTTTTAAATTTGTAATTAATGGTAACTGGTCCAGAGCATTCAATATCTCCTCTTGAAACATGTACGTACAAGCCTCGACAGCAATCGATATACAATGCTAATGCTCTTGTAAAGATTTGTTGACTTTTCGTAGAGACGTCAGGCAGGACAGTCAAACCAGAATGGCATTAGCTGTCGACAAGTCCTTTTACCACGTGCCTCTCTAACGCTGCACGTTCGTCAAATTTTAAAAAAGGCTACCACGGCACTTAACGCTTTTAAATTTTATTTCAAAGATTTAACTTGTGAGGCAGTTCAAGAAGCCACTTGAGAAGATAAAGAAATAGTGCAAAGAACGCACCGGGGGCCCAGGTCCTAATAATTACAACTTATGTCCATCTTCTCCTTAGATTTTGCTTTTCACCAAACACTTGCCATGGGCAACGTCTTGTGCTTCATCTACGAAGTCTTCCAAAGAATCGTGCTAATCCAGGTTTTAGTATCGTATTCCGTGCCTGCTGCTGAAGCCTCCGACACACTTACAAAATCAACAGCCAAATAATTGATCATTCTCTGTAAGAAGGAAGTGTGATTTCAAAAATCTCTCCTAGCAGTAATCATCGACTTCTGCGCTAGGAAGAAACAATCAAATGCAAATAGTAGATAACAGGCACATTATTTTGTCGATGCCGTGGTTCAGGATTCCATCCCAAACTATGTGAACAAGCATGCCCAGTAACAAAGTCGACCACAAAAAACGCAAGTGTGACAAATACCTCTGAATGGAAACGAGGCTTCATCGGCACCACATTATCTAAATATTTTGTGCCTGGCGTTCTGGCTTGGTACTTCCCGTTCGGAAATTCGTTAGGATCTCGAGATAGAAATCCACTCAATATCATAACTTTGACACCGGTAAAATCAGAAAACCTGTATCTGTACACATTTCATTGCCTTTCACCGTCTCCTAAAGCACTTATTTCTTCTACTCTCTTAAGTTTGAGTCTTTCTTTAAAATGTATCAATATATTCCTATGGTGGTTCCCTGTAAGATAATAAAATATGTCTCACATACTATGCACTCCTTCCTGGGTAGTTACAGTCCTTATCAGACTTAAGCACCACGTGGGCCCTGGAAAGGACTTAGTAATGAGCATAAACTCAACTTTCGTTGTTTGCCTTGACGCTTTCTTCTTTTAATTGCTTAAGGGAAATCGTATTTTTATTAAAAACCATCGGCATGATGGGACTGAATGAGGCTAGAATGCGCATTAACCCGATAAACGTCAACAGAGTTCATGTGAGAGTCATTCTGATGACTGAATCCGTACCTGTCATATGTATATAAACTTGTGGAAGCAAAAACAACTTTTGTTTCTTCAGTTCTGATGTATGCAGTCTCAATCACCGTGAAAATCAAAAAGGGCACTTATTGATGTCTTTAACAATTTTTCATGCCAGTTATAAGAACGCATCGGCTTTTAAAGCAAATGTTGGCCGATGTCTGAGTCACTTTTCCCTATGGTTTTCTGGAACTTTAACGCAAAATGCTCGACCGTCACTTCCTCCACTTTTTGATGCAAGCAAGCGCTGCTTAAAGGGCAAACAAATACCTCCTATTAACCAAATTAAACTTACAATTCATCGTCGTTTATAGGTTACATCTACCAAACATGTCCAAAATTACCTTTGAAGACATTTTCATCGATATTCTCCATTTATTCAAGCCAAGCCCCTATTTGGTTAGAGTAACCATATCAAAATACACATTAGCTATGATTGGTTATGCATTGGATAAATATATACTACTTGAATAAAATAACTGTAATACCGAAGTGAAACAGTGCTGATGAACAGGAAAACTATATTTTGTACCTTTTTAACAGTAGCGACTGTGTCTGCGGTCGTCTGAAGTATAAGCTTCAATTCCTCAGAAGATATTCTTGGATGCTCCTCAGGGAAACTGAACACCAGAAAACTCCAGAATACAAACCAGATAATGCCAACTATACCTGTAACAAAAGAGAGATGGCATAAGAAGGCCAACTTTAAAACTACGGCCCTCTTACAGTTATCATCCCTCTTTGACCAGCTTTATCCTAGAATAACCCCTTATCCCAAACTTTTCCTCGCTTTCTGAATCCTTGCTGACGCCGATCAACGACTTCGACGACACTGGTATTTGATATGAATAAACAAAATTTCCTTTCCCAACAGTAAAATTAACTAACTATTGGCTGAGGGGCATTTTACAGATTGCTTGTAATAAGCTGACCCAAACATTAGATGTCAACAATATCATTGTCTTGTTATCCTTGAAGTCTGTCAAAACCTTTGTCTGGAAGGTATGCTTGAAGGAAAAGGAAAGAAGAGCCGACAGAATAGAAGATGGAAAGACAATGTCTATTTGTGGTCCAGGCGAATTCTCTCGGCTCTTAACCACATTACGCGAGACAGAGACACTTCGGGGAAAATTTTCTACGTTCGTACGCAATTTGTGAGAGGCTGGGGAAGTGAAAAGAGTGTTTGTTGAAAAGAATGCTTAAACTTACTTTTACAACTATTATGCTACGATTTTGGGGCATAACAATACGAATATTTACCTGATTGGGCGAATTTTGTAGGAATTACGTGAATATTTTCAAACTTTAAATGTTTTATCAATCAATGACTTTATTTAACCCATAAGCGCAGTTCGAACTTTGCATCGCTTACATCAAAAGGAAAAGTTCTTGAAATGTCTGTTTTGAGTACGTCCTATGTGGCATAGCATACGGAAGAGGTCAACAGTCTATTGTCATGTAAACTATGAACTGTTGAATACTAGTCAATTTAAGTGAAGTAATAAATATGTTTCATACGAAATAGTTCAGCAGCAGAAACTACTGTGGCAATGAGAGTCCAAACAATTTGTAAAATAACTTACCAAACACGTAGAATACCGATGGCCAGCCACCAGCAAATCCATATTTACAGAGTAACCCGGAAATCGGGTAAGCTATAATTGTGCCGCTCGACATCCCTAGGATTAAAGATCAAGAACACAAAAATATTCCTTGTGACAATTCACAGTTTATGACGGGTTAGGCGTACATTTGAATACGTATTCTTCATGTTAAAAATTCTGCTGTTGACATCAATTGATGATCGTCCGGTTAGACGTGCAAACGTCCTGTAAAATCCAAGCAAGAGTAGCTGGGTGTTTGGTTTGTAGTATGCAACTAAAACGTAATCGAATGCAACACATTTTAGAAGGATACTGGTCGTACCAAAGCGTCTGGAGTAAACGAGAAAAGTTTTGTGTTGTACATGTTAACAAAGAGAGTAAAAAGTGTCATGATGGTGCCACTGCATAAGATTCCTTTATATGTATGATTTCCCTTTCTGTGATCACTAACCTCTGTCCTAATACTAACTACTAATCACATATTAACACACGAACCTTAAACACTCCTTGATTATTCTTAGCCTATCAAATCTTCTTGTTGTAAAAAAGCGTTCTTTGATTGGCCTGTTATTAGTATAGATGAGAAATAATGTAAAGTGATCACTGTCCCTCTCATAGATAAAAAGAGAACAATATACATGTGTGCTGATACGGAGTTGTTCTACCCTGCAATGGTAGCGACAGTTACGTTACACAAGTAAAAAACCGGTACAAATGTAAGATTTGAAGTGTGGCCCATGATGTTGCAGGGCAGTTTAATTTGAAGGGGAGGTAAATAAAGTGTCTCCAAAATCTGCAATTTACAAAGTTGGCAAAATTTTAAACACCAGTCCCGCGTTTCTCAGCCTAACGTCCGTTACAGAAGTATCAGAATAACACGCGTAATTTCGGGGTTACGAAAGCCTGTAACTGTGCCATGAAAAGAAAGGAGGAGACTTACTAAGTTGCAGCAGCCTGAACGTTCGATGACTGTTCAATATCATGTTTACACTGTAAGATAAAAGCAGTATTAAATCAAACTAATTTACTGTATACCTCTTTCAAGTGAAGTCAATAAGTAGGTTAATCTGATATAAAAGAAGCTTACCACTGAATGCAATTCCAACCAGCTTGGCTTTGTCCGAAGGTGGACTCCATCTTGACATCATTGCGTGTATTGCGGGAAATGTCACACCCTACCAATGACATAAATGAATGAAAGGCATCTATTGTCTCCAGTAACAAATAATCAGCATCACAAATACTCCATAAAGAACCTCATAGGAGGCACAGTATGTTTAGCGCAAGAGTGGAAAAAGCATATTTCCTTATAAATAATTCAAGGGACATTTAAACGAACATGAAGATTGGATTTTCATAGTGTATCCATTTTGTTTATGACTACCCAGGCCTTTGCTATTCCGATATATACGTCTTTCTCTCTAGAATTAATCTCACTTCCCAGGTAAGCAAATGAGTCAATAGACATGATTAGTTCACCTGATAGTATCTGAATTGTTTCTAGTTGATGGAAATTAATGCATTTAGTTTTTGGTGCATTGACAAGGAGGCCTACTTCTTTAGCTGCTCTTTCCAGGTGATGAATAATTGCTGTGGCATTGGTTATAGTATTTGCAGTGAGAGCAAAGAGAAATTTCTTCTGTGCAACTGTAGAATGGGTCCTTATGTACGGCACAACAACTCGGACATTAACAAAACTCTAGAATCCAGGCTGGATGGCACTTGCACAAGGATGCTCAGAGCCGCACTTAACATCTTGTGGAGATAACATCCACCCAAGGCTCAGTTATATGGAATCAGTCCCAACATCTCTGCCATCCTATAAGAAAGGAAAATGCCCTATGCTGGTGAGCAAAGCAGGAACTTGCCAGCGATCTACTGCTCTGAATGCCCAGGGATGGTTCTAGGTGCGTTGGATGCCCCACCATAACATACATAGACCAGCTATGCCATGGCGAGGAATGCCAGTCTGAAGACCTTGCAACCTTGATGCAGGATCGAGATGGATAGCGTGATAGACTAGATGTCCTCGCCAACTCAATCAGATGATGAATTCAAGGAATTTATGCTGTCTAGTGTATCCATTTACCAGTTAAAATAACCATACCATGAATACCTGAGAAGTTTTGGCTGATATATTTAGTAAAATTTAAGAGCTCTTTTGTTATTTTACATCATCAAGTTTAACACCATACAAGTCCCCTTCATAGTACAGATACACACTTGGTTGTATGCATAATGGTACAACCAAAACAGAATGGTCAGGTAAAACACCTTATTGACTTTTATGTGGTAAGGAAAGTATCTCACCTTCTCTTTGCAGCTGGCTACTTTTTCTGAAATGAAGCCGGTCAACCCTTTTACTGTGAACATGTTTGACGCTTTCAATAAGGATTGTCAATATCGCTGATGGTGAGGTTTTTTCAGACTGGCACATAAATTTTATTGTTAATAGCTTTAAAAGAAGAGGTGAGGCCATTGAAAGAGTCAGTTACACTGGTTTAAAGTTACTTGTGCAAGTAATTCAAGGCATGGTCAATGGGAGCAGGTGTGGATGGCTTTGTGCAAGACCACATGCATATAGATGTTGTGCAGTTCAAGTTTTTATACCACAGATGCTATATTCATAGTGAATCAACTGAAGGAGAGGGTTATAATAAGGAGATTGAAACTATATTTTTCTATTGTTCACTTCTGACATGGCTACTCAGGAACTTTTATGGTGGATAATTCACATGCTAGGCTTGTGGGGTATCAAAATCTACGTATCATTATCTGCATCCTTCTATTTGAATATATAATGGTTGAGCAATGGGTTTGAAGTGAATGATGACACTAATCAGGGGTCAGTATTCACTGCCTAGGCTACTGTTCATAACCATACATGAGGGTTTTTTAAAAGACCTTTGAACTGGTTGTTCATTGGGATTACTTTATGCAGATGACCTAGTACTTGCTTCCCAGAGCCTGAAACAATTGATTGTGAAGTAAAAGAGGCTGACCTACTGGCTTAACAGTGAAGTGATATGAGAATTATCAGACTGATGTGTGATGTTACAGGATACAAAGTCTCTCAGGAAGTAAGGCAACATTTGGATCTAGATGGCAACAGTACCTGCATTGCTGGAGGTAGGTTGCCTGTGTTTAGTCAAGAAGAGAGCATTATGGTGACAACAGCTGTAGTTTGATGATCATCTTTCATAGAATTGGATTCAGTGATAAAGCCATCAAGAAATATGTCAATGCAGTAATAAACAAGAGATGCCAAAAACGTCACCAATAGTGATGATGGTGATGACAACAATGATGATAATGATTGCATTCACCTGTATCTCACCAAGGATATTTTTACATTAAAAGCTCCATGAGCAGCTTGGCATAATAGTTTAATAGGTATAATAGTAAAACAGAATGTAATTACATTTTAAGCAGTCCTTGGTCTAGGCATACAAAATTTGAGGTAATGTAAAGTAATGCTGCACATACCTCACCAAGTCCTTCTATTATACGAACTGCAACCAATACTTTTGGGCCTGCTCTTGAGGCTATTGGTGTGATGATTGTTAAGACAGCTGTGCAAAGAATCCCTAAACCAAACACCCATTTTCCACCCAGCTTTGAGGCTGCAAATGCTCCTGGAAGCTGGGTAACCAGGTATCCATAGAAAAAAGAGCTGAGTATCAAACCTTGAATAACAAATGAAGATCGAAAGTAAATTGATTCAAAGAGGTCCCTTTATAAACAAAAGTTATGATAAATAACCTACCAGATCTCACCTATTTTTTGAAGGAAATAGGCATGATAACTCTCAACCCTATGAAGATTAGAGGGTCTTTTATCCTGCAGTTAATTTCCTCCCTTGTAACTTTTGAACACTAGTCTTAGACTGAATTGAAATTCTATGACTTTCCAAAATTTTTATCCTGTCTTGAAACAAAAATCAAATGGATATCATGCATTTTTCAGGGCATGGTTACCATTTTCATGAAGGGCTGTGACCCTGTATTTTGCATTATCTTGCATTATAATAACTGAAAATCAAATTAAAGGGTAATAATCTACATTTCAATTCATATTTGAAGTCATAGTTTGCTGAAAATATATTAATTTACGATATATTACATCTTTACTTTACAATACTGTATTTACTCTAATAAACACTGCCCAGTAATGAAGGCTGCACATCAAGCCAAACATTTGAAATAAACTCCACTCTCTAATAAATGCTGCATCATGAAAAAGGGTATTTTAACATTTCATATACCACAAGAACTACTGAAGTTTGCACTGTGTGAGATAATATTTAATTATAATGTTCACAATTATCACACAATCTTTTTTGCTACATTTTCTGAAACATTAGTTGTTTTACCTAATAAGACATTTTGTAATAAATGCCGCCCTCTAATAAATGCTGCAATCTATTAAACGCCTCACCTAAAACTTCTAATGCACATATATTATCTGTTTTGGATGTGTTCATATGCAAGCTCATTTGCTTTGTTACATCATTTTAGGATGTCAAGAACATCTATATGCCTTCAGAAATGTCACTAAAAGTTGCAATGTCATCAGCATGCTGAGCTTCTATAATGCATTCAATGAAGATTTAAGTTTTCGTTTTGAGTCTTTTTAATTCAAGCAGATCACTACTGTTGTAGAATCTAGTTTGCACATTGATTGCATGCTTACTTTTCTGGAGCACTGACCACATTGCAAGTACCAAAATCAGTGCCAAGAAGTATTGGTGCTCACTTACCCAAAGTTCACTACCAACTATGAGTAAAGCTTGAACATCTAGGTATAGATTCTTGTTAATTTATGTAAACTTTATTTACCCCTGTCATTGTGTCCTTAATTTACATTTTTAAATATGAATGTTTAAAATAAATTATGCCCACCACACAACAAAGTACTATTAGTAATCTAGACATCAACTGCATGTAAAGCATCCAAAATATATATTAAATCGAAAACGTCATAGAATGTTAAAGTATAAACACTGGGATCTACTTCTGTTGCTCAATGAATACCAAGTGGAGTATGCTGGAAGATCATTCAGGATTAGCAGCAGTTGGAAACCACATTTTTGCATTTCAATTCAAAAACTTACCTTGAGTCTCCTCATCCCAATTAAACTCTCCACCCTAATGAAAAAGAAAAATAATCATATGGTAATTATCATGAAACAGGATTTATGTTACTTCATGCAACTTATACATGAAATGGAATTCTCTAAATAATGGAAAATCTTATGCTCTATCCCACACAGTGTGTATCAGTAAGACAACAACATGTCATGCATGTTTTTAAGCCCTCCCCCCATCCCAAAATTACATCAATGGCTGCATGATGTATCTGAAAACCAAATTTCATCTGAGCCATGCTCCAAACTCCACCAATAAAGCCCCAACCAAGGCTCTCATAAGTTCCTTGCCTTCATATCAAGAGGGTTGGGGTTCAAATCCTGGAAAGGACATTGGTGACATCAGGAAGGGCATCTGGTCATAAAGAGCTCCATACCTCAGTAACAAGTCCCATGTACATGGATAGTACCATAGCCTCTGTAAAGGGGAGTGCGTGCTGTTAAAACTGATAAAAAAATCAAAACCGGCTACCAAAAAAATGATTTGCACCCCTAACCCCCATCACAGCCAACTGACTGCAGTGCCATCTGCTAGCTGAGCAATGGACAGGACTTTGGTACAAGTTGTTATATCAATGAGGCTCTATTATATCAATAGAGGCCTTATAGTTCGTAATTGTGCCATTGGAAAATGCACACAATAAGCATATCTACCAAGGGTAGAACACAGCCCCCTCATAATATGGACTTTTTTGTTTCCTTAGTCTTTTTTGTCCAGTTTTTCAATGAAAATACGTGTTGGCCTACTAAACCTCTGTGTTGCCCCCTACCCCACTGTACGAACGCGTCCTTTTAAATTCTTTGACACTGAAAAATGAGTATTATCGGAAAAAGTATAAATATAAGCGTCGACTCAGTTTTCATGGTATAAATTTTGAATCCGCAGTGTCATATTATACAACTGTAAATAGTGTAGTAGTAGGTGTTACTGAAACATGTGTTGCAACTCTTCGGCAACAAGATAAGTTGCTTCTTAATTGCACTGTACAATTCGAGGGAGAAGTAGACCTGGTTACGGAATCGATACGCTAACGTTGCATACACAATCTACTTGAATCTTAATAAATAGTGTGCGTAAATTACATACTTACCGTTGCCTTAAACGTGACGGATACGTTTTGGGGGTTCCCTTTCCCACCAGCACATTCCTGATCTCTTTTCCCAATAGATCTTGTCTCGGAATACGTTGAGTTGACCATTGCCACTATTGCCACACTAAGGTTTACTCTCAAGCAGAATGCCACTGCAAATCCAAGATGTGCAAGTAATGCAAGAACATACCTTG
Source organism: Carybdea cf. marsupialis auct. non (Linnaeus, 1758) (assembly GCA_010016065.2). NCBI lineage: Eukaryota > Metazoa > Cnidaria > Cubozoa > Carybdeida > Carybdeidae > Carybdea > Carybdea cf. marsupialis auct. non (Linnaeus, 1758). The sequence goes on along the minus strand of JAAAKL020004576.1, from coordinate 1,289 downwards.
CTGGAATGCCCCTTCGTGCCCTCCAGGAAATGGGCTCCATCTTCTCTGGGTCGTTCGTCATGATCTTCCGTTCTCTTAATTTTCTTATTTGTGCCACCGAAGGAGCGACTCAGACTCGGTTGATCTTCAACTGACAAGGGCAAGCAGGTCATCTGAAACGATTCTACAATCCATCATTCACGTCTAAGTGAGTCCATTCGTAATGGTACAAAGACGCTCAAATCAGATATAGACAGGACACAGCAGATGGTCTGAAAAGGCAGCGAAAACACTGCTTGCAAGTTACCTCGCTTTCGCAACACTTTGTTTGTTCTGGAGCTATTGTTTACAAGTTCAAAAGAAATCCTTTAGTCTACCAGAACAAAAGAGGAGTAATCTTTCAAGATCACCCCCGACAATGAAGCTTTTGTGGTGACTTTCAGCTGAAGAACGTCTTAAGCCCAGTGAACTCTAAAAAGAAGTCGTTTTAGAGTTCACTGCTTGGGCCTGGGCTATGCATCGAATTTTTCATGTGCCGAACTAAATACATGCTATTAAGATCATAAATAGTCTGACGCTTAGATCAATTAAGCATTGAAATTTTATTGGGGTCGACCAAAACGGTGGAAAATGTGACGTCACGATTTTGAACATTTTTGTATTAAGGGGAAAAAACTCAATTTTCATGTTACCCTATTAGTGAGAACATCAATGGCCAAGAGAGTGATGCCCTTTCCCAATACAGAGATATCAGGTTTCAAAGTTTTGAATGTCTCCAAAAAAACTCTATTGTTTAATTCTGGTTCCTAACTTTAGGAACCAAGGAATATTAACAGAGTTTTGACCCGAGACTTTTGAGATTCAAACGCCTCCAGTTTAAACACTTTATACACTACAGGTCTGCTATTTTGGAAAACAGCCTATTCCAAGCTCGGCTTTCGATATCTGGAGTCTGATTGCACAATCTCTAAAACCTTTGATTTGTGACGTCATCACTTTTCCTCCGTATTCAGTCGAATCTGATTTATTAACATCGACTCTGATCCATGCATCGGATTTTCATTATGCCGTACTAAATGCTTAAATTATTAAAGCTGGAAGATTCCCCTCGTTCTTTTGCTCTCAAGCTGCCAAAGTCATCGTAGCGGACAGATACTCTTCTTGGCGGGGACATTTCAACCCTACTTCCAAAATATCAGACTCAAAACTTTTCTTGATATTGTTCGAAGTCGACAAAATATATCTGTATAAGATCCCAAGGGCTCTCAGATCGAGTATCGTGTACAGATTTAAGTGTAAAAGCTGTGACC
>JAAAKL020004575.1:0-20719 GCA_010016065.2 Carybdea cf. marsupialis auct. non (Linnaeus, 1758) | reverse complement strand
CGATGATGTTGTATACATCAAACTTAGGGTTTATTGTAATCAAATTTTTCAAGAATTTTAAGGGGGTTTTTATGGGGGGAAAGGGGGGGTGGAGGGGACTGATTTTTTAATAAGCATTTTATGAACAACATGTATATATGTATGTTCTTATTGCAACTGATTCTATTGATGATGGTTGAAACTGTGTTTTCAAAGTGTTAGATACCAGTGGGAAAAGAAAATCCAGCAAGAACAATTGTTGTGTTCTTTTATGATATCCAACAATGGTACAATATTTGCAATTGTGCTTTGTTTATGTTAGAGATGCATTTACAAAATTTTCATTCAATGTGCAGATTGATTGGATATGTAGATTGGTATTCTAAAGACTTGCATTGATCACCTTTTTTATCTTCAACCATCAACAGGGTGTCACTCCTAATGTCTATGGTGCTGGTTCTGCATGGGGCTTGTACTTCTTTGCTTTCAACTTTCTAAAAGCATGGTTACAGGAACTTAAAGGTGTTACTTCATTACCAGCAAGCTACCATTTATTATCAGGGATGACGGCAGGTAGGGCTCCTTAGGTGACCTTTTGCAATCAGTAATTATGGTCCCGAAACCAGTGCCCCACTAATCATTACAGGCAATTTTATTTTATTTGATATGTAATACTCTTACCAAGTCACCTTTTAAGATCACTAAAATACAGATGCACCCCCCCCCCCAGCCATCCCTTCTACATGTTCACATTTCAAAGTACAACTCATAATATGTGGAAAGACTTCCTAGGGTACTTCGACAACGTGGCTCAGTATGAAGTAATAGGAACCTAAGGAAGCTGTTAACGTCTCCCAAACTATCAATGGCAAAAACAGCCATATGAAAAGAGCAACTGAAAGGAAGCCATTGAAAAAGGCAGCATTGGAAAAAGAAGTGCCCGTTGAAAAAGACAGTAGTACTGGAGAAAAAATTGTTAGGGGAAAAGGTACTCTTGGAGCAATTTCCTACCAGTGGAATTAGCGTTAGAGCTAGTTTATGTACATGGGGGTTGTTTCTGCTGGTCTTTAGTATGCAAAAGCATCTGAGTTAACAAATATTACTAAGCAAACCCTGTGGATCTTGTTGCACCATTAAAGGGTATTATTGACTCAAGCATGCCTATCATTATCGCACATCGATTATTAAATACCAATGGTTAGTGCATGTTCTTTCCACATTGCCAACGCCGAAGAATCCGAATTTTATATGTGTACATTTCAAATTTCTGGTAAAATGAGTCAACCAAGACTGCAAGTTATTGCAAACAGTTTAGCTTTAGATTAAGGCAACTAGTGTTTCCTTATCTACCAATTTACTTGAACACGTGAATGATATGCGAGCGAATCTTAAGCATATTAATAGTATTTTGGGTAGCAGTTTTATGCCCCTCAAGTGTGTTAAGGCACTACAACGAAGTTGTAAAAATGGATAGAAAACTGAAAGTCCTGTATAGACGACAAGATTGTCTTCATTACTGCTTTTCTATGTAAACAGTCATTTAGATATTGTATTGTGTCTTATTCTTATTACAGTTTTATTACAGACACTATGACGTTGTGATCATATTGTCATTTCCAAATCATACGATGTCCGTTTCTCTTTTCTGCTTATTTAAAGGCGTAGGAACACTAGCCGTAACAAATCCGCTTTGGGTTATCAAGACAAGGATGTGTTTGCAATATGACAGTGGTATGAAGCCAGGAATGCAGTACAAAAGTGTCTCAGGTATTTTCCTATGTGGCACTCATGTGCAACGTTTTATAAAACTGTTGTATTTTATGCCCGTTGCCTTATAAGTCTGAGTATTCACGTGTTTCGTCATCGATAACAAGCAAAGCTTCTCGGTGACTTGGCAGTAGAATGCATTGCTACAAGTTGCATCTTGCACGTCTGCAAGTTGTAACAGTTATCAACCACCTGACTAGCAGTTCAATGGACGAATAGTAATTTACTACCCATACTAAGTCCCAGAAAATGTCCAACAAAGAAACCTATCGATTTATTTGTTACTGCGTAAAAATTGCTTTTGGTGCAACGCCCAACAAAGGAGCAATTTGCAGGGAATACCCGTGGTTTTCTGCCGACAACCAGAGGTTAAAAGATGTGATATACGCATCCCTATCAGTGGAGCAGAAGTTGATCATGCTAGATTATGCTACCCTGATCTCCAAAAATGGGCAGCATGCACGGATTAAGTGGTCTGGAAGCTTTCCATTGATTAACAGCCTGACGTCTGGGGAGTAAAAGAATGTCTCGAGGGAGTAATGGGTGAATATGATAACTGGAAACTAGCAAATTATTTTCCCTATCAATTCATCATACTGCCGAAGTGAGACAGTGCCAATGTCGGCTTTTTGATCTCGCCTCATTCTGATCATGTCCGGAAAAGCAGCTTTTAGCGGTTCAAAATGAGGAGTTGAGTCTTTCATTCGCTGCAAGATATCAAGAAATAAATAACTCTGAACCTTGTTATGGCGCAAAAGATATACAAAACGAAAATCTAGTGATAGGTGAATCAGTTTTCCGTACTTCCAATAAGACAGAAATATAGGTAAATAAACAAAGTAGTAGCGGAGGAAACATCTATCTAACAAAGAAGAGAAAGGGAGATACTACTTGCCCCCCATTTCGGACAACCTTCTGAGTTCACAGGTGCAACCTGTTGGTGACCACAGTCGGCCTCACTAGCCTCACTTTGAGTCTAGTGATCAAGAGATATCGATGTCTCCTGAAAGCTACAGGTTAGTTTTCAAACTATTTGTTGATCACAAGGTTTAAAACAAACTATAACAAGAAAGAAGCCTACTTATTTTTGATATTAGTGCTACCGTTCTGGTTTTCATGGATGGCATTCAACATTCGCTAAGAAAGCCAGTCATCCTTTCTCCCATTCCGCCTGCATTTTCCTTTTTTTTCTTGTTTGCAAGGGCCTGACGTTCCTCCATCCATATGCGAGAAGAGCGGGTGTAAAATATTACATTTGCTAAACGGATACCAGTTACAGCTCAAGCTTCCTTAAGTAGTGAGGAACTTGCATAGTAAGGGTACTTGTTTTAATGTAAGCTATTGTATATCTTCATGCTTCGCGTACATTGTGTACGTCATACAGTAGTGGCATAATGGTAGAGTGTCAGACTCACACTCCGAGGGTCGAGGGTCGAGTTCGAACCGACCTTGAGCTTGCCTGCCATGATCCCGGAGGTACTGTGCTCTGTCATCTGCTCTCGTGAAGTGGGAAACTATGTTTCGAGAGATAGGACAGAGATTGGGGCTACATGCATAAATAGCAAGAATAGCAAGCATTAAATAGCATAAAAAGTAAGCATAACGAATAGATTGTCATCCGAAAAGGAAAAGTAACCCTTTCCTAGTAGTGATTTCGTCCTTGATCAGGGTGAATACAACAAAAAATAAATAAAAATAAATGATAACATGTAAAAATTATTGGCTAATTGATGGGCTATTGAGGTACTGTTTTTGATATGTTTGTATTTTCTGACTTTTTCACCTTTTTCAGACGGATTGATAAAGCTATATAAACACGAGGGATTAAGAGGATATTACAAGGTAAATTATTTGGGGGTTTTCGCGGTGTTTTTTTAAGATGAGGTACAATTTTTAAATAATAATTTGAACAGCGAATGTTAGCCCGTAAGGGAAATTTTCACAGTGACGTGAAATATGCTTCATGGTGTAAGACAATAGAATTCACTGAAGATTTGGAGACAAAATATCAGCAACCAAGTTTCTAGAGACCATACATTGAGTCTTGATTACAAGAAGTATAAGTCACCATATTTGAAAGCTCGCACTTGCCAGCCTTTATCATAAGGACAGTACATTTCGTGACATGAAAACAAGTAGTACTACAAGTGCAACAAGTATGCCATGAAAACAAGTACTACTATAAGTACTACAAGTATGGCATGAAAACAAGTACTTCTACAAGTACTAAACGTATGGCATGAAAACAAGGACTACTACAAGTATGGCATGAAAACAAGGACTACTACAGGTATGGCATGAAAACAAGGACTACTACAAATATGGCATGAAAACAAGGACTACTACAAGTTTGGCATGAAAACAAGGACTACTACAAGTATGGCATGAAAACAAGGACTACTACAAGTATGACATGAAAACTAGTACTACTGCAAGTAGTACTAGAAGTAGTACTACAGTACAGACTAGTACTGCCACGTTTTATACGAACTTCATAAATATTCGATCAAAATGCAAGGTGATGTCGGGACACTTATCTACCAGGAATAATGGGCGCAAGTAATTAAATATTTAATCAAATTGTAATTGGAGTAATTAATGGAGGTCATCAGTGAACAGTGTTCAAATAAATCAACTTTTTGCTGCAACATTTTCGTGTTTCGAATATACGAATATATTGGAATATGTTCAGGAAAAAACATGACAGATTTGTTGTAAAGAGCTTAATATCGTGTTGTCGCAACCCCCGAATCGAATTATAATTCGGCACCCAGTAAATAAATACATTCTGTTATTACATTCTGTTTACATGTGAGTTATATAAATAGAAAAATCACCCTCTTTTAGCGTGTTCTTAGCGTGCCTTTTACATGGCGAGATGACTCAATTTTTTTGTCCGGTGCATCGCACGGTTTGAATATTTAACTCCGAATATATGTGTCATACAAGTACTGTAAAACAATGTACGCTATTTTGAGGACGAGCGACCGCAATGGGCAGGCTGCTGTATAGATTGAATCTTTGTGCCACTGCATAGACTTTCGTAAAGAAAGTTGTTATTGTATTACATAAACCAATAAAAAAACTGCCAGAGTTTTGAGATATATGAAAGAACTTCGAGGAATAACTTTTGCAAACATTTTGATGATATAAGTTGATCTTTTTGGACTGACAGCATACTTCGGGGTGCCGAGGACGACATTACGACTTTTAATCCGATATAAATTCAATACCATGGAATTTGATCCATCGATCTAATTACCTATAAAAAGGCCTATTACAAGTAACTTGTTTCGTGTTTCGAAAATAGCGGTCATCGGCTTCTTCATATAGATAAAGACGTGATGCCACGCAGATGCAAGCATAAAGAGTTAAAATGCTTAGAATAGTTGCCATGCCTCAAACAGCTTACTGCCGCGAATTATCTGTAACTGTTTTAAGCATTTTGTATGTAGAAATTCCATTGATAATTTTGATATGCATTGAGATCCTCTTTGTACTCGTTTAGGGATTCTTGCCGGGTTTATTTGGTGTATCGCATGGTGCAGTACAGTTCATGGCGTATGAAGAGCTGAAAAAGTGGTATAGTCATTACATGGGAACACCCATCACCAAAAAGTTGGTATGTTTTAACAACAGTTGAAGACTTTATATGATCTTAATAGTGGAATTATGTCATTGATTTAGATGGGTGTGGGCAACCCTGTGCAACCTTAGCTCTGAGGAAAATCTACTTTATGAATGATAATGTCACGACAGGAAGGTATGAAGTCGTTTGATCTTTGTTTTGTTTTGATGACAGATGTATTGTATGATGTGATTGGCTGTGTAGTGGATGCACCACAGCCGAAAGTGATGAGGATGTAGTGATGAGTGATTGGTTGATTGATTGGCTGATCGATTGGCTGATTAATTGGCTGATTGATTGGCTGATTAATTTACGATGACGTTTGTTGCAGTGTTTCGTACATCAAGGAGAAAATAGCCTTAAGCATAAAATGCAAGAAATTCCCTAGAACTTTACAAATCATGACATGTACAGATATTACATTACAATGACCCTATTTAATGTCTCGTCATCTCGTTAAGTAATTGTGACACAGATTGAGGTTCCCTTTGAGACCTTAATGCATATACTATATTGGAGACCGGTTAATTGGAGGATACAGCCACTCCATTTACTTATCTTAATTTTATCTTAAGGACTGCGTGCCTCCTGCTCTTCCAAATTCGCTACTACTACCCTAGTATCACCCCGGCACCTCTTATTAATGTCATATCCCTCCAACTCCTGGGCATCTCTTACACTTACATCGCAAGGCTTGAAAATTTTTTGCAGGTTTTGTAGCAACAGGAACAAGTGTTGCTGCGTGTAATACTTGCCTTTTGCTCGTTGCATGGGTATTTATAAGGTATGAATCATTCCTTCTCTGTCGTTGAATATAGGGATCTTTAGAGTACCTCTCTATGGCAGCTATTTCCAAGATTTCTGCGGTCGTAACGACATATCCCTATCAAGTTGTGAGATCAAGACTACAGGTTAGTCAACTATCTCGTCGCCTACAAAGTAATCGGAACTGGCTGGATGGATTCTTGTTAACTTCGTAATTTGCTTTTCCATGGCGATATTTTCTATGAACAACGTTTACCTTTGTCGTATTCTATCCCTTTGTAATGAATTACATACTCTGCAATAGCCGGTTTTGAATCGCTTACCTGAAGCTTTACGGAGCAGTATATTGAAGAAGTACTTATGGGATGCCAATGTATATGAATTCCTGAAATACTAAACATAACAATTATTATTGTGCTTTCAGTATTACGTGTATCAGCTTTTCGATGCAATTTGCTGGGGAATGGTTGTACGCTTTGTTTTCTTCAGAATTACGGGGAAATGCGGATCTGAAAGCCACAGTTCTTCTGCATCAAGTGTAGTATTAACTCTATTAGCAATCATAACCTGTTACCGGTATGATGATTATATGAAGATAACGTTCACAAAAATGAATTTTGCTTTATTGCTTAATGTTCTGGCTGTCCACTCCATAAACATAAACAGTAGAAACACGAAATTGTAAATCTACGAGATGCGTATTTTACGAATTCATTCGGTCATTCATTGATGGTGTTCGAAACTCAGTAGCTGAAGGTACACTTCATCATTTAGATCCCTGCCAAAAACCAGTGGTACGGAACTTTCCGTCCTGGGAACACTTATGGGCCCCTAACCTATTGAGAAACGGATCGAATAAGCAATTATTTCCTCCGTTTTTGGCGGCTATTTCGAAAATAGGATAACAGAAGGAATGGATGCAAACTCTTATCTGTGAAGGTTTTTAACGAAGCTCCGAAATAGTTTGTAACTGCCACATACAGCACTCTATATAATTATTCAGTTCATGAAGAAATATTTTAGAAAGGAAAAGATTCGCGTCAAGGAATTGGTTAAAAATCACTGCCGTGAAAGATACATAGTTCACAATTGGAATGATGAACCAATTACATGTTACTAATACAGTGGTATACCCAGGAATTTTTAGGGGGGGGGGGGTGTGAGAACAACAGTAAGCTAACCAAGGTGTCTCCTTGGGGGTGTACTGTGAGAGCTTTCACAGAAAATTGAGCATTTACGTCTGTTTGGGTTATGTTCTGACAACAATCATAACCTATCATCATGAATTTATACAATCGTGATAATGTAATTGTTTTGTTATCCCGTGACGGGAGTATGGCCCAATGTCATGCTTCCTTAAAGCGCTATTGTGCCAAAAACGAATCTCTTGATTACAATGCTTGATGATTCTAGAATTTAGCAAGAATCGTCAAAAACCTACCTTTCACCTGGCTGCCCTGTAGCTTGTAATGCTATTTGTTCATAAGGTATCAGTAGTTTATGATTATTGTTGATAAATCATTCGGAAGATCAGTTGGTATACTAGCCACCTTCGGACAACTTTTATTTTGCAGGCTGAAATTTTGACGTTGGTAAATGCTACAATGTGTACGTCACGTGTTGAAAGATTGACAAAACATCAACTTTGAAACAATGATATGAATCTGAGTCACTTATCACTCAGCTTTTATCATCAACTCACTGCCAAGCACTAGTGATTGACGAACTGTGCAACCGAATGCTTCTATTATCTTTTGATTTATTAATCGAAAATGGAGTTCTGCAGATCTCGCAATGCTCAGCTTAAATGGAGGAGGCGTGGGGTATTACTTTGGTGAACATAGTCTATGACACCGGGTCGTTCATCGCTTAGGGGTAAACGTACAAAATTGGCAGAAGGCGTCAAGAATGCACATGTAACGGCCTTTGCATGAGATCTGTGTCATTTTTTATGAATCTGAACTACCACACGCCAGAGTACCTAAAATCCCCCAGCGTAAAATGCTGTTGACTATGGCACTGAAAATTTGCCTACAAGACGTAAAAAACCCGTAAATCTTGGAGTCATAGTTTACAAGAGCTACCGTGGGCCATTAGGTAGTTCACGATCCTTCTACACTAGAGTGCATGGTTTAATATCCCGAAAGAACACTGTTTCCATGAGGTGCGACGTCCTTATTAAGATGCTGTACGCTGCAATAAAAGCTCCATGGGCATAGGTGTAACTCCTGCTAGTGGGGAATGCAACTAGTAAAACTTCATCACCTAAATTGTGTTTTAGAATGGAGTCAATTTGGCCCCCTTTACAGCAATTCCCTGTGTCTTAAATCTTCAATTCTATTTCAGGATCAACACTCTGCAGGTAAATACAATGGTGCTGTTGATGTCATTCAGAAAACATGGAGGTAAATAACATGGTTGTAAATCATTTAATAGCCCAGTCATCAAGTTTTCCGTTCTATTCCGTTGAAACAGGAGAGGCGATTAGTGACATCAGGCAGAGCACTTTCATTACAAATGTACTGTTTGCCGACCCGAATCTTCCTCTGCCTTATTGACTTTTGCGCTCCTGCTTCAAGATATTTGCCACTTTTTCAGGTCCACAATGCCAACGGCTGTTTCTACCTTCGGTTAATTATTCTGATAGCCACTTTTCGCCGTAGATTTTGCCCTAGTTATCCAGCCTCCGTATTTGATAGGTGTACCATCATGCTGCAAATATTATCCTAATTTTTTCTGTTACGTCGTCAAACATAATAAAATGCCTCAGTTATAGTTTTATTGGACCTCATAATCGTAGTTCAGTCTTTCCTCAGACCATTAACGTTAATAATGTTATCATGTTCTCCGCCGTTATTCCGCAGTCCAGAGTGTTCGATGTAACCCAGTTTACGTGGTTCACCCATAAAATTGAGAACAAATCGATCTACAGAAATATGCAAGGAATATTTCATTCAGGCATTTAACCTTCTTTACCTGTTGTATCAATAACCATTCAATTTCCTTTCAAGTGCATTTACTTTTTCTGCAAGCTCAAAGAATATTAAATGGCTTAGACAGCCAATAACTACAGATACACGTTTCGTTATTCCTAGTTATCGCATCTACTACCACCTTAATCTTACTAAGTTGTCAACTCATCTTTCCTTACCCGAACATTATATCTGTCATTTCCTTCCAAGGCCCCTTCTGTTACCATGCTGATGCTTCTGCAACTGAACTACCCGTGCTCTTGCCGCTACTATTCCGCAGTTCCTTTTGCTACCTTTACCATTTGTCGTGACACTACTGAACCGACACTACTGCTATTACTATTGTAGTGTTTCAGCTACAACGTTATTAGGTCATTATTTCTTCGAAACTTCCATACCGCTATCCTCCTAACTCCTCTATGCTACTACTATTTCAATACTCCTTAGGCTACCCTATCCTCACCTGTTACATTCCTGCCCATCTTTTGCTGCCCTTTGCAATTACAATAGAACTACCATGCCGGGCCTTTTGGCTCTACGTTTTTGCTTTAAAGTTCTTTTCAATACCAAAAAATGTATTTAGATTCTCACAGCGCGTGTTAATTATAACTGCATTTATATATTATATTCATTGGTATTTTATTCACCTTATTGCCATCGTTATCAGTACTAATGTCGGATTTTCACAAAGCTTTCCAATTTTTCCTCTCCATAAACGATAGACATGAAGGAGCAAGAGGCTTTTATAAAGGAATGGGAGCAAGTATACTTAGGTAAGAAACACCTTTTTGGATTAACAATACAACGATCATGTACAATAAGCAAACAGATGTAGGTGTTCTCCGAAAATAGTGCCAAATAGTGAAAGTTTTAGCTACTTTGGACGTTGCAGAGATAGTCTATATCGGCTTTTAACGTGATATGTCTTTGATTTTCACGACAGATTTGAGCCAAGTTTCAGTTATCAACCTTGCACAAGTTGTCGATTGTTCCCAAGTTTTAGTTTCTGTATGTTATACATGAGAATATTTCTTTTGCGTAAAGTTATTAAACAAACTACATCTCGGACGTTCTTGTACTGAACACACGTGGCCGGAGTCAGAGATTGCATAATTTGCTTCTTAATGAAGGCCGCTGTAAGATTTTCTCTATCTCGACCGTTTTTTGTGTTACAACAGTCACTGGCGGACATTAAAATTAAATCCTGGAGACAATGTACATCATACCGTAAAGGAATTACTTGCCTAATGAAGCTTCTACGTGGGGGGCGTATTTAGGGGAGGGCTTATTCAAGGATTGGGCTTGCTGATATTGAGTGCAGGGACCAGTGTTGTTGTTGTTCAGGTGACAGTACCAATAGGTAATCAGAGTAAGGTGTAAACAATCTACTGATACTAATCATTACAGTCGGACAGGTTTTAACTATACTGACGCTGATCATGCTTTCTCAGATAAAGTCAAAGTACAAATGACTAAGCAAGTCCGAAGTTGCTCAATATGTATCGATACATTATTAATCGAGAAGGTTCTACTGGGTCTAAAATATTCTGAACAATTCTAGATAATCATCTAATAGATAATACCCGACAGTAGTTTTAGGTTCCAGAATATTCTACGACATTCCATATTACTCTCCAGGCTTCTATGTTATTTCAGGTTTTTACTGGAACTTATTGGAAGTTCCTTCATGATTGGTATTGTAAAAAGTTTTCACTAATAAAAATGTTCTAACATTTTAAGATGTAGATCCTATGATGAACATGTCTTTTACGTACAGCGTCTAAATCGCTTCTGAAATACATGTTTTGGTTTGTGACCTGTTGCTGCAGTGCCATTGGCTAAAGACATGAGAGAGGCTGCATATTAGTCATATTCAAACGAAGCTGATTACACATCCATGCGGGGTTTTCATGTGCTGGCGCTGATTTGCACAGTGAAATTTTTGCATAGCATCTCATTCGAGAGATTGCTGATTCTATGATGGTGACTATTACTAGTATTTAAGGTATTCCAAAAGAAAGAACTTTGCCCTTAGAGATATTTTATATATGTGTGAGTTAGTGCTTCCATTTACGACAGTTTAGTGAACGAACCACGCTTATCAGTCTACGTCATTGGTTGCTGTTTATATGTGGCTTTAAGGTGTGATGGAAGTCGAACAAAATCAGCTTTTTAACCTCAAACCATAACTTGTCAGTTGAAGTCTACAATCAGACTTCGCACCATTAAAAAATTTACGAATTTCAGAATTGAACCAAACTATTTTTACATCAGAGTCAAACGATTCCCACATTAAAATTTAGTATTGAGAGTATTCACAGGGAAGCAAAAACGTATCTGATTTGCTTGACTTGGTTGTTCAAACGGCATTTTCATTAGAAACTGTTGCTGCTGCTAATCCAACTCTTATCATATTTGTATGTGGGTAATGTGCGAGGAAATCTGATAGGCAACCGTTGCACAACATAGCAACAAGAGTCTGACAAGGGAGTGGCTATACCTGCTAGTGTTTCCACCTATGATGTGTAGAGAACTGATGCTTTCTCATTACTCTAGTTCTAATTCCCAAAGTATTTTCTGTGGTCATCTGTGTACTAGAAAGTCGTTGTTGCGCAGTGTCATTTAGCCGTTGTTGAGCATCTTGGCTTTAGTAACTTGCTTGTCCTCAAAAAACCGATAATACGATGACATCAGCGGAAACTATCAGAGCGTCGGAGCCTCGAAACGAATGTTGCCTGGTCAACAATACGTATCTTGGGAGTTGACAGTCAAATGGAACGCCCACCGACGTACATGATGTATTAAGGCAGATTTTCTCCTACCTATATTATCTGCTATTAATACCTAGACATTCTCAATATAATACACCGGGGAGGAGGGGAAGGGGAGAGTAAACGTTGATGGCTATTTTATGTACTAGTTGCTGTAAACAGTGACTTTTGGTTCCTGTCATGCTTTACATAGTATTATGTTAACAATTCAATTGGAAGCTCAAAATCGGTTTAGGCGTCTAGAGCCAGTAGAATATCGGTCTACTTACATCTTTGCAATTAAGCGCTTGTTTTTCGCGGTTGGTGAAGTTAAGAAGGTGGTATTTTCTTTGAATGGGCCTTTTTAACTTTTGAAGCCAAACGGACGATCGTGGAACAAATTTGAGGATTCAAATTCTGTACTTTACATTATTTAATTTTATTTTCACCTCGATTTATTTTAAAACTATAGACCGTTTGTAGAAATGGAAAGTTCCTGTGCATATAATTCATTAAATGGTAATTCTTTTTGGCGACTTTCTGTGCAGATTGTTTGATTCATAGTCTCCTTATGAATCCGCAGACACCACTCTGACGCCTCGGCCACATTGTAGGCAACTGGTTTTGATCATGAATCTGTTTTTCTCGTTCAGGGTTACACCAGCTTGCTGCATCACATTCTTAGTCTATGAAAATGTGGTTCATGCTCTCATGTCACGAGGAGATCAAAATATCAATCGAAATTAATCAAGGGCATGTTGTATTTAAATATATACTGTTTATAACCGTCTAGCATTTTGTATTGCAATTGTAATAATACTAAACACTTATGTTCTTATCACAGTATGGATAGTTAATTATCTCTATATAATGTGGAATGCGTTTGCCTTCTTTTTAACTCGGAGTTGCTGATGTAATTATATACGTTGTTATCAATTTCTTCGACTTTGCAGTTGTATTTATTGTTGTTGCTAATGGATGAAGATAAGTAAAATAGCACTTTAAAACACAAATGAAATGTCGATGTTGGATAGTTGCAGTACTACAAGCCTGGAAAGGTGGCGGGACCTGGACTTAGTCTGAAGAGTCTGTTAGTTTAAAGTTACTCTGTGAAGTATCTCTTTGCGGAATTTCTCTCTGTATTTTGTTTTGTTGGTTTGTTGTTTTATGACATCACTGTGACTAATATTATTCTCCTTTTGTGAATACCGGTAAAGAGTATAATTCGAATGCTCATGTGAACTGTAGATTAGTGAATACGATTTACGGAGAGCCGCAAAATGTCCAAATTATTTAACCGACGCTCGTAGTAGTGATCTTTTAAAGACTGAGATTTGTCGAGGTAAACGTAATCCGTCTCTGTTGAACAGATCTCCTTTTCCAACTTGACGCATAGGCAGCTGCTTGTAGAATTTATCAAACAAGAAAGACACTTTACATTTGTTCTCGTAGTGCATGTCTTTGTAAAGCCTTTCAATTGCTATGCCAACTTCCGCATCCGTCAACGTGGAAGCATGTTCTCAAACTAAATTATTGTGGTTTTGTTATGAAAACTACCATATTTATAATTTGATCATTTTCATCGCACGGTGTTATATTGTTCCAAGATATTTTGAGCTTTTTTCTTAACTGCACTTTGCACCGTTCAGTTTCAAAATAATGTTGGCTGATTGACATTTCTGTCTTATGTTCAACTTTTACGTATTCCTCAATTGATCAAGAAATAAGAGTATCAAATCGACCGTTCTAGAGTAGCAGTACTCGAAGTGGGGTACATCTACAGGCATCTAATGGGTGCTACTAAGATTTAACGGAAAATTACTAGTTCTACTCTTGCAGAGATAGCTGTTTACACTGCAGTTAGTGTCAATAGGAGAGGCATAACTACTGCCTAAGGAGGAAATGGGCAAAATTGTGATGGGTATTTCTTAAAAGTTCTCTTTTAACAAAAGAGGTTTTTGAGGGTGTGGCACTTTTAAAGCCACGGCCATTTTCTTTGGTAACGCCCCATATAATTATAGAAGAATAAACTATTAAAATGGGTTGAGTATCGTTCTTCTAATGGGATCTGTAAACACGGGCCACGTAAGCGATTGTGCAAGATAATATAACAAGGAATTTTTTGAAGCCAGATGTATCGCAAAATTGATCAAGACCGACACCGTATTCTATGTGTCGATGTATCAGTAATTGATGTCAAAAGGTTCTCGAGATATATATATCAGTTTGCGATGTCGATGCTTTGCAGTTTCCATCTACCCGTGGTTGTCAAGATAATGTCATAAGATTGTGAAGATGTAAAGTACACTTTACCTGATCATGGTCCACAATTAAGTAACAAGGCGAGATCGTGTTGCACTTAATCGAAGTCTTGTCTTGTAAAGGTTATTGACATATTTTAATTTCATAAAGAATCCATAAATTTATGACATCGACAAAATTTTCAACTTTAAAACTCTCTTTACCCCCTCCTCTCTCCTTTTCGTTTTCAGTCCGATGGATTCTATTTTCTGAAATGTATCACCCCAAAGCTTACATAATCAGGTCAAAGTACAGTATGGTGTTGCATTGTCAAGCTCGAATATTTTAACATGTATTCCAAGTATTTTCATATAGTAGAAGTAAAAAATTTTTTGATTCAAGTCTTTCATGTCAACATTTTCATAATCCACTTGCGACGCAAGAGGGTTCTCATTTTTGAAAGATATTCGAATGTCATTACAAGAAAGAAGATTTTAAGAAAGTTACAGCTGTGCAATGAGTTCCTTTACAATGCTAGAAACAAGTGGGGAAGCGTTAAGACGTAACCTCGATTAGACGAATCAATAAGAAAAACTCATGCTGAAGGCAAAGAGTTTGTTTCCTACATAGAACACACGTAAATTATCTGAGATATCACTACCTTTATTTACCATTATAGTTGGCAAGATGTTGAGTTAGTAGCATGGTAGATATTTCTGAGTAAAATAACGCTATAGATGTTATCTGGGAAGACGTTCCATCTCTATGTCTTTTCTAGAATAGAAAAACTTGTGTGTAAGGACAGTGTAAATGCATTCGAAAAACGTATACAAAACTGAAAGGAGTTTTAATTAGTTTTCCTATTATATGCTTCTATTGTATTAACTCAGAAGTCAGATTGCAAGTGACTGTTTCTTGGGAGAAAACTTTTGAGGAGCAGAAAGGAATTATGCAGAGAGGTGCTGGAGGAGTGAAAAGGACAAGTTTAAATCATCCAGTTTCACTACCTAGAGGATTAGGTGAGCGGGTTTGTTGCACTAATCTCTAAAGAAGCACTGGAACGAGCATCTTCCGTCTCAAAGCATGGTCAGCAGTCGTTGGACGCCATGTAAGTCCCCATCAAGCAAAGCGTGTAAACAATGTTAC
The DNA here is from genome assembly GCA_010016065.2 of Carybdea cf. marsupialis auct. non (Linnaeus, 1758). NCBI lineage: Eukaryota > Metazoa > Cnidaria > Cubozoa > Carybdeida > Carybdeidae > Carybdea > Carybdea cf. marsupialis auct. non (Linnaeus, 1758). The sequence continues at coordinate 5,471 of JAAAKL020004575.1, read as the reverse complement.
ACAACATGGCCACTGATCTCTAAAAACGACTGGATCAACCTTCCTATTGTTTCCAACAGTGAAGTAGTGTATTTACAAGTACTGGCCCTATTAGTTAAAATAGTGAGGGAAGGTCCGCCATGTTACGTAACATTGTTTATAAGCTTTTTGTGATAGGGACTGAAACAGTGTCCAACGACTGACCTCACTTTCAGACACTTCATCCAGTCCTAACATGACTCACCCATTGAACTCTATATATAAAAGTATATTTTTATATAGAGTTCAATGTGCTCACCTTCCCTCGCTACTACTGGGAACTAGTATAAGTGACCACACATTTTCGCTGTTGGGAAAGAACATTAATGTGTTCGCTTGTTGACTAAATTTCAGGAGTTAAAACTTATATATGTGTATGTTTCCTGTGCATAATTCTCTAGACATGGTTACGGGATGCGAGACCTCGATGATGATTTGGAAGCGAGTGACAGAATCGGTCCGTGATTTGGAAAGGATGCAGATATTGTGTACATGTGCAAAATATATCCGGTGGGTTTATAACCCCCTTACCTGGCAAAACTTTGGCAAACGTGAGTACACATGACCCCCCCACCCACACACACACACACACACCGCGCGCGCGGTTGTTACAGACTTAAAGACGGCTATAATAGGTATGTTGTTAACTTTTAGAAGTTGTATGGCAAGGTTCGATCTCGCATGTTTATAGTTTCATTGGGAAGAATCATGCTGTAATAATTTTGCCAACCTTCTGATTTTCATAAAACTATGACGTCATGCCTAAATACTCGATTGCAATGCTGCTGGGAAGAGGTCAGGCAAAGGTCAAATAGAGAGATTAGGTTAACGATTCTCTCATCTTGAAAATTGAAACTGTGCTGCTGAGACTTGACGCTGCTTTAACTTGCCTGATCTATTGCTAAGTTGAGCAGGGAGTTGAAAATGGAAGCGAAGGCAGAACGACCAGTTAGTGAAGTCATGTACGAGACATCAACTGAGACTCCAGAGTTCACCGAAGCAGAAGTCATTGGTGAAATTCCAAAGTGGATCAATGGAGCTCTGCTGAGGCTTGGACCAGGGAAGTTTGAGTGGGGAGATTTTGAATATAAACATTGGTTTGATGGAGAGGGCATTTTACACAGATTTGGAATCTCCGATGGAACAGTTACATTCAACAGCCGATTTGTACGGAGCATGTCCTACCTGGAGGCGCAAAAGAGGGGAGCCCCAGTGTTCTCACAATTTGGTACAAACGCCCCACCGGATCCATGCAAGAACATCTTTTCCCGATTTTTTTCATACTTTCTGCCTATGGAAATGACGGATAATTGCAATGTGAATGTTGTCACATACGGAAAAGATACTATTGCTTCAACTGAAGCTCCGAAGATGTGGGCAATAGATCCGCAAACTTTGGAGACCATAAAACCAGTTAATCTTGGTTCGTTCATAGGAGGTAGGATGATCCTCGGATCAGTAATTTTTATTATAGAAATTATGATCCCCAAAACGCGTAGTGTAGAGATAGGGATGGTGGGAGGGGTTTTTCAAACAATATTTGTGCAATACTTGAAACTGAAACTATTTAGGGCCTACTGTGGTGTTCACAACTTGAGTTTCCAATCATCGAATGCGTATGGACTAAGATAATTTCACCCTATGTGAACTGTGCTCGGCATTGCAGTTTATAAAGGCGTCTGTGTCAAACTGTGTGTTTGTGTGTGTGAGAGAGAGAGATACCCCGGGGAAAGATCAAGTGGTGTTGTCGTAGCTCATCGTCCAGGGCTAGGCGCAAGGTTACTTCAAATTTTTACATATAGCGTGTTTACAGAATTTGATATAGGCTGTACAGTAGTGCCTTTGACGATCGAGGAACTTGAATCACTCAATCATTTTATGCCCAAGGACATTAACATACATATTGACAAATGACGTGAAATTTTATATGTCAATCCCAGTATCATGTTCACGTAATATTTGCACAATTTAGTTCACCTAGTAGACCTTAGGTCTACTATTGCCCTGAAAGAACAGATGGGCCAACAACGTGTCAAACTCCTCCTTACTAGTAAATATCAAGGATAGTACCACTATGATTATCTAAGGTATTACCAGGTCGTCAATCAACTCGGAGACTGAATCGTTGCATTTATTCTTTGGTTTTTTTGCATTTGATTCCAGTAGAGGGATATGAAAGCCAGTACCTTGCTTTACTGTCTATAGGTATTCATCATGTAAGCAGCTGCCTGCTATGTTGTTTACCGGGAAATCCGTAATAAAAATAGAGGATGTGACATGTTAAGTTGTAGAAAGATCTAGAGAAACCCATGCATTTGTGGCATACACTTGAGCAACTGAGCTAAGTGAACTCTACTGATAACATACTTGATTTATCTAGTTGCCACAATAGATCACAAGAACCACCTTGGTTGTCATAAAAGATATCTCTTATGTTACTACACCTAGCTACTACACCTACATCTAGAAGAAACAAATCTTATACATATCCTCTTATAGATCATTGCCAGTTAATGTCTGACATTGTGTTTACGCCTGTGCCTTTCCAGAGAATTCTGTGAAGCTCATGGTAGGCGTTCTAACACCTCTTTTCCTGGAATGCTTGCAGTACAACAGGTTTTTCCAGGATAGACACCATGCCTTTCAAGAATAAGCACCTTCTTTCCATAAGCACTTTCTAGCATGCTAAATTTTAAGGCTACTTCTACTGTTGTGAAGAAAATTTATCAGCCATGGTGAATAAGCCCTTCACTTGAAGGTTAGGCAACATATCTGTGTATCATTTTGCTGCTGAAATGTAATATGTTTTGCAGAATAACTGAACATTTCAACTCATTGTTTTCTGATACAGCTACTATCGCCATCCATCTGAATATATGTGCAACTAATTTTTATCTTTAAATCCTCCAAACTCTAAGATTCGGAGTGTGGTTGTAGACTGGCCAGCTCTAGTATGATACCATTGTCTCCATTTACAGCTATATAACAGCCCAATGCTGCTAGTTGCCGCTGAGTAAAGTGAAATGTACTGACCTCTACTAATATATACATTTGGCCCATGTAACAAGTAAATGAAAAAGTAAGGGGCTGCTATGTATTGTTTATCCATTGCATAAACAGTGGACAAACAGATGTAAGGCACCAGTAGTTGAGAGTCAAAGGGGTAAAGGTAGGCCCAAGAAATAATGTCATCACTTAGGGCCTTCATGCATGTCACCTTCATGTTGATTTGGCAGATTTGAATGGCAATAGAGACTGCTACTAGACCAGTCAAGCCCCCCTACTGGGAAGGAAAAATTAAAATAGCTAAATGCTGATGATGATCATTGGTAATTCCGGCCAGAATATGGAGAATAAAAGGATAATGTCAATGACTCCATGAGAAAGTGCACATGCAGTCATGGATAATTTAAACCAGTCATGACCTAACTGCTAAGATGGAACAGAGCAAAGACATTTCCAAGGCCAGACAATTCTCTTGTTTGCAAGGTAAAAATAATAATTTTAAGAGAATAACATCATACATAGTAATTGTTGGCAATGCTCCTCTTAAGGCAAAGGACATCATTTAAAGCAACTTGAAAAGGATGTAAAACAAGCCACTGTCAAGGCAGACCTCATGAGAAAACATATTATTGTAGGTGGAGCCTGTGAAACCGTAGATGATGTGGAGATCTTGGACCAGAGTGTCACAGTATGACAAGATTGATCAGATAACCAATTTCTGTAATACTGAATCAAAAGGGCAATCTTCACGTAAATGGAATGGTTAAGGAAGTACACATTTAAATGTCAAGGTGGTAGTCATGACATAAATGTACAATGTCAGGAAAGGCAGCAATAAATTGATTTAAGCATGTTTGTCATTGAGCTGCAATGACAATGCACCTCTGTTTGCTATGATAGTACCTTTTATTTGGCTCAGGCGACTCATGTTATTGGCAGACAAGGCAAAGATTGCATGCAGGCTAATCTGCCAATTTTAAGTGGTCTAAAATTGGTTAAAAGGCAAATTTTTGACTTCATGTGTGACTTTGAAATTCACCATCCTACTGATGATATAAGGCCATGATAGACATCTATGTACATAAGAAGGGGTACATGAACTATTCACCCTTTGCAATATTGTACAGAAACTAAAACACAACTATTATCAATTCATTTTCTTTTGACAGATTTTTGTTTAATTTTGGCATTGCCAGGTTGAGGTAGGTAGTGGCAATGGTGTGGAGCTGTACTTTTAGCATGGATAAGTAGGGGGCTGACAATAAATTATGAGGCCCTTCTCTTCACTTCATGCTTGCTTTTCATGGGCAAATTAACAGCTGACCATTAGCCAACAAAGTGAATCTGACTAAGAAGGAAGTAGTTTTCTTTGCAGAAGTAGAAAAGGAAATTTTCTAAGGATATGTAGGCATTAACTCATATTTTAAGAAAGTATGTAGTCGATGCCGTTCACCCGCACATAAAGCAACTTTGGCTAGTTTGAGTCAAGACAGTGAATCCTATATCCACTGCTGACCATAATTTGAGGCATTTAAACCAAGACACTCCCACTTCCTTATTTCCTATTCCTTTATTTCCTATCCCTTTGGCAACCACACTTGTAATAGTTATATTTAGCACAACTTAATACACGTTTTTATAGCTTTTTCTATAGGTGACCTTTTCATCTTTCTGTAGATTTGGTTTGAGGTCCACTGAAGTTAGAGGTTATCTTTGCTTGATCAGACATTGCTTTTCCCAGTTAAATAGATCCTTTTACTTTGTTAAGTGAAAATGGATTCTCATTCAGCATTGTTCAACCCTCACAGTATTGGACAAAACAGACTATAAACAATGTACGGAAAATTTCTTCACTGACGGCATAGTGAGTCCCTTTTGGCAGGTGGAGATCATTAATCACTAGGTATTTTGTCTTTTTGAATAAGGTAGTAATTCTGTATAGATATAATCTTTATCACTAATCCTCTCCTTCATAAATAATTGTACTTATAATAAAATTTTAGTACTCTTAATAAATAACATAACTTGGCAATTGGAAAGAATTATTCTTTTCTCTTTATTGTTAGAAAGGGTTAAGACATCAATGGTCAACTAACATATTTAAACCTGATGGAGCTATTCTTCCCAGTTTGTATTACAAGAATTCGTCCCTGCATAGGGGCATTTTAGGGTCTGTTTAGTCTTGACTTACTTCTACATTTGTGTAAAAGCTGTGGTGCATATTTTTGCCCTGATTCAAATGGCTGAGAAGCTCAAGCTGGAAATGGACTTCTTCTTTTCTTACCCTACAATCACCTGCATTGTGATTATTCCATCTTTCACACCATTGTATGGTGCACTACGTACAGCAAGCTGCACACTGTGCATTGCATATATATATATATATATAGAATTCAGTCTCAACGCTCTGTTCTGCACTGATGAGCCCACAAAGGGTGAAACAGTTC
>JAAAKL020004574.1:0-20720 GCA_010016065.2 Carybdea cf. marsupialis auct. non (Linnaeus, 1758) | reverse complement strand
CCCGGATTGTGTCGATCAAGGCCAAACTTACTATTCCCTCTTTGTAACTTAAATATCGAATACAGACATAATAACGATCGATTTTGGTTTTCTTTAGAATTACAAAATCGCATGAATCCGACGATATCGCAAAGTTAAGAAGGCTAGTGCCAAGGTTGTGCCAATTTGAGGAGTACGAATTCATAATCTGAGGGACCATGTAGATGACGAGTACTAAAATATCTTCAGCCTTGGCTCCCTCTGGCAGTAACAGCAGGGATTTTTGAGCACACTACCACAGCAGTGCTTAATTTGGTCCACAACTTCTAAAATTGATAAAAGTTTTCATTTAAGAAACTTTAGCAAACAATTAACATGGACCTTATGATCATTTTATATTGCGTTCGTGGGAATTTCCTCTACGTCCCACACCGTTCTTTCCCTATAGTTGATTGATATTTTGGAAACTCTTAGCTTTCATTAATTGGTCTCATAAGAACTAGCGTTGCTAGCAGTAAAAGATAAAAAAATGTTTGTTTACAAACTTTTAAACAAGTTCTGTCGATATCTTTGCTAGAGTTCTCGCTACAACAATGTAGAGATCAAATCTATCTATCTTTTTACCTATCTATGTACGTTATAATAAAAAAGGAATGCTCAGAGATTTCATAAAAAATGCACACCAAAATAAAGCTGTAATTGATGTTGCCCTCTCTATGTCTTACGTATCTAAAGCGTTTCTTAAATTCAGTACTACATGTGCCATTGTACACCCTTTCGTTACGGTTTGCTGTCTTCGTTGCGTGAGAATAATACATTATAACCTTAATAAAACATTTGCCGCCCAGGGAGCAGCTACTTCTTAAATCTGCACGTGTATGCAGGGGTCCTATTCGCAAATTCGTTTTCATGAGGCTTTATGAAGTATTGGGCACATTGAAGAATAAAGAAGGCATGGAAGAATAACGTACCCTTGCCGCGTTTTTGTTAAATATTATACTTCCAGAAGGGTGTTTCACAGAGTGTATAACAACCAACGTAGGAAGTACTGCACTCTTTCTAAATCATGGATTTTACTAAATGATTTTGTGTTACCAAGGCCACGGGCTTTCAGTGCAGCTTTGTAATTAGGTTCAGTATTCTGTAACCCTATTCAGCTCCGCATTTACCCTCCTATGACTCTGCAAGCGGGATCCCTTGGAGTCCTCCTTGTATTTCCCCAACGGTAAGTCTCAACGTACCAAACTTTGGTGTACCTTTATTACCATCCTTCACTACTTTGGTGGTGAAAATAGTTTAGACATCGGAACTTTAGTTCATTAGATATCAGCTTTCTTTGTCCAACAAGATAACCATATATCACAAATCATCAAGTGATATTGGGAACAGTTTTTTGTAATTTTCAAAATTTTGCATTCAAACTTAAATTATCAGACATTTGAAACTCATTCATGTGTATAAATTGCATTATAAACAAGGGGGTAAAGAAATTTTAAGACACCTCTGCTTAAATGAGCAACTCGACTTTAAAATGAGCTCTTTTAAGTGATGGTTTACATCTCCTACCAAACTACAATTTTTCCAACGAGAATTTAGAGCAGCTCTTCCAAACATTCAAGCATTAAAATGCCATTGTTTAAATCTACATAGAATAAAAGTAAAATTCAGAAGTTTTAAGTTATAACATTCGGGTGAGAGATAGCTGATGCTCGAGAGATACAAACGCCTCCTACCCCCGCCGCGAAGAGTTGGATTAACAGTTCATAATGCTAGTTCAAGTTACAGTTCTGACCGGAATAGGGTGAAGAATATCGGACATATCGGTTGATTAGGTTTTTGTAACTTTATCTCTTGCTTCTCGGGTCTCGTAGTTTTAGTAATGATGTATAGTTATGCACTGTATATTAAGTGCACAAAGAAAACTTTAATGACTTAATGGAGGAGTGCTTAGAGCAATCAATTACATCAAGTAATCAACAATAGTGTTTTCGTTAATACAGAGTGTCCAAGCATGTAAGGATCTTGATGTTATATATCCAATTCGCATTTTCTTATCAAACCAAATTCATAACCACAATTTGGGTAATTATGGAGATTCTATAAAATTTCTGTGAAATACAGATAAGTGAATAACTTGGGTTGTACAAATCATAAGAATATCAATCTTTATTATTAACAAACAATTTAGTTGAGGTGCACATTAAAACTACAGGATACTTCATTACTGAAAGGGAATATATATCCCTAATAGAACATTTTCATTTGTAGAAACATTATTCATTATACAGAATTCAGCAAGTATAGAAAATGTTCTAAATCCTGCGTCCTATATTTGACATGCGTATTCTTTATCATTTCCTTTTCTAGTCTAACATCTGAGTACGGGGAATACTTTGTAGACATGATGGTCAATGTTAGCAATATCACCCTATGCGCACATGCTCACGAAATGTATTGCTACTTCCACGTTGTGGCAATTTAGGTATAATCTATGAAAGCAATAACTTATGATATAAAATGAGCGTTATTGCTTGTACAAGATATAAAATTCATAGGTTCAAAACTATTTTGCTACCACTAAATTTTTATTGCCGATAAGTTTATGGTGTCAAAATCAACAAACGTCACGATACACCGTTTTTAGGTTTGTAATTATGTTATGAACAGAGAAAAATTTAAAGTTTTTCGTTAATTCGTTAAGCAGATTTAAACGACATTGTCTTCACTCGTAGTTCGAAGGTGACTTCAATGCTGTATTTCTGACACCGAAGTGTGATAAATGTGTTATCAAGGCGATTTAGAAATTGATTGGTTTCAAACGAAAAAGAGGTTGATGACGTCATCAGTTCAGTACTCTATTATGCATTTCCCCCTGTATGGATGCTGTTGTCCCTAGTAAAAAAACATATAGAAAGATTTTAAGGACGTCATAACAATATACATACTCTATTGGGGATAGAAACTACCTATTAGAAAAGATGCTCCGAGTACATAAATCCAAACTCTCATTCAAATAACAACTAAAAGTGCTCAACTCCTGTAGTTAATTAATATTGAATCAATAACATCTTTGGGTTTTTTCGGAATTGCTCTTACTAGGAATTGACAGAATTATTTGGCTTCAAGCCGACCTCTTAGAAATTCTAAGATTAACAAGGAGGTAATTACTGGTAAGAAACCGACGTTCTTTGTAATGTCGTCAACAGTTCAAAGCCCAGAAATTCTGTGGGATATAGCAAAAGGTGTAATAAGGAAAAGACCAATGGCGATATTTAGTTAATGGATGATTATTTGAAGGATAGAAATTAAGGAACCCCGAGGACTGTTTCAACTTATTGCATTCTTTTTCTCGGCAGTAAATCTGGGATCGAGGTACATCGTAGTATAATCGCATTTATACAAGAATATGAAGAATGTATAGTCACTCCAGGGCAGGGAAACCACCAGAGCCTATATTGTATGGCTTATGGTTCTGAAATGGCTCAAAATCTTTCGAAAGAATGCCCTTGCTGCTATTAAACGATGTTCAATTGACTTCGTATTAAAGGAGCTCGGGTTAATGAAGGCTGTCATGATAGCATGACTGCCGAGAAGAAAGGGAGCAAAAAGCACGGAGAATTGGCATTCTTTGGATCTGATCTTGTTGCTTGAGATCATTATGATTGTAATTTCATTCATTAGTGGCATAAAGCACACTCTAAATCATACAGTTATGCCCATGCTGTTTTCTAAATAGCCGTTTCCTGCTAGTTGCTCCGTGCAATTGACTTCATAGTTTGTATAAAATCTATTCTATTCGATCAAGATTTTGTTTGTGTCAGGAGAGGAGTTTGACCTACCAAAAGCACTTGGCAAATCTTATGAAATTTATCTTACTGCTTACGATATATCCTGTTCAAATTTGATGGTGTGATATGATATAGGGAAATACATTTTTAGTGGAGGAATAGCATTCAGTTTTTAGAAGACGAGTTGCACTTTGGGCCCTACTTCACTTTTTATGAACTCAATGTGAAATTCTGATTGATATTCTTGCATGAGATATTGACTGCTAAGTTGATAAACACTTATTAAAATTTAATGCTTGTACCTTTTTAAATGTAACTAACGGACATTGCACATCATTGTTGGCGAATGACTGCAAAGGCATCTTTTGTTCGACAATCATGGGATAGTTTGATCTGCACCTTTATGTAACACTGACGTGATAATGATCCCTCTGTTTTGCATCCGTTGAAATATACAACGCATTAGAGCGTTTCCCTGGTGTACTTTATAAAAAGAAAGGAAATCCAATCGATATTAATTTGATTTACACAAACAGTTTATTGTTTACAATTTATGAATCAAATAAAAACGGCTTAATTATCTTTCTTTCGACATATGTTGCGCTATTGGCATCGACACCCCATGGCCTTGCAAAAGCTTGCCAATATATCCATACCAAACAATTATAACGTGTACCCACGAAGTTAAAATGAAAATGTAAATATATACATTAGCAACAACGTTCTGAAAATGTATTTAATGCTCATCTAATTCAGTGTTGGTAAATTATCCTGGTTTTCAGATAAAGGCTGCAACCAGCAGTTGTTATTGAGATAGCATTTTGCATTCATGACAGTGAGTGACTACAGGATCTAAGCGCATTTTGAAACAATAAGAGGTATGATAGGAGCCTAAAAGATATACATTTATATTTAAAAAGAATTGGAGTGTTTATTAGAATGTGATAGATATTCTAATAAAACAAGAATCGTCAATTTAACACTAGTCAACTTTAGGTTGTATTCAACTCATAAAAATTTGTTTCTAGACAAAGCAACCTATTTTGCACATTAACCTGCGATTGAAACTGCAAAGAGTAGGTAGCGTTAAAGCATCAAACATGTCAACAAGACATTTCTTGCAAGGTCGGTCCTGCAGCAATTATGTTAAATACAGTTAAGTTAGCAATTAGCTGCACCGTTATAGAATGGAGTTATAAAAAACCAAACATTCTTCAGGCTACGAATCCTTATAATTTGCGTCATACACTACGCGCCACTTACTGATTTCCAGAAATGTAATGAAGAGTTTGCTTGCAAACAATGTGTTCTTTGGCTCCCTGATGACTGTTTTGTTATCCTCATCTTCGAATCAAACTTCTGATATGTCCTTGTCAAAACATTACTTAACCTAAAATAATTGCTTTCTTTGTCTAATTAGATAAAGATGAAACGCTGTTCCTAATCGTGCAACAATAGTCGACTGATCCATTCCTTTCTCCTACTGTTGGTTTATTCGCTTGGCTGCTTTATCTTATAAAGTCACTGACAAGAAGTTCCCACTCTATCTCATGTCGTGTGATGGTGACAAACTGTTTATGAGTTTGTAGGAGTGACCTGGGGAACGTTTGATTTAGTCGGTAACAAGGAAGAAACCATCAGCTCATTCTGGTTAGAAACATTCAAACTAGGGTATCTCTTTATAACTAGTCTACCTGTATTTATCAGCGTTCACTTGATCAATTAAAGTCTCTCATCTCATCCACTCGACGTATTGGCAACGTGATACAGTAATGAGCAAATCAGACATGGAGCTCCTAGCTAAAAGGGCACGGTTAACGTACAGCATCGATATGATTTTGGGAAATTCCGAATACCCAAGAGATGTAAGCTCCGCAGATAGTCAGCAGACAACATCAGACGTTGGGGATGTCGACTCAAAAAGAATGTCCCCTGGTAAGTTGACATTAGTGGATGTTTATAGTTTCTCTAAAGATATTAACTCACAATTTACAGATTTAACAAACATTTCCACGCGGGTAAGTATCAGATGAAGATAAAATTCACAAGAATAAAGGAAAGAGGTTCCTTTCAACAGTCGTGTGGGTTGAATCGATTGGCTTAGTCACAAAATTTGTAACCTACAAATTTGAGCTCTTATTTGTAGTTTTCTTTCAATTTGAATAATTTTGAGAGGATATGACTAACACGTTGCATTTAAATCAAGTGGAAATAGTTTGAATTGATGTTTTGTAGGAGTCTAAGTAAAATCAGACATTTTAAAACAAACAATTATATCTTGTTACAGTTAGCGAAGTTTAATGTACTTTGGATGTTGTTTGTAACTCTTTTTGTAATGTTGGCCATATTATTTTTGTTGATTTCTCCATCTTTCTCATGAACGACTAAGAGATAATAGATCATTTCTACAGCAGTATATTAACATAACTACAATCCATGGACGATGGGAATATTGTAAGAATGGTTTGTCTTACATTAAAATTTGTGTCTACAACTACAATCCATCGACGATGGGAATATTGTAAGAATGGTTTGTCTTACATTAAAATTTTTGTCAAGTCTATATTGGGATGATAATAGGCCAAAAATTAACACTTTATCTTTATCATGATATCAGTTTCCTCCATGTCATCTACCCAAAATTTGTTGCTGTTGTTTTGATCATAACATTGACAAAGTACATCATAGTTTACTATTGAAATATTTGATTTTGTTCGTACTTTTGAATGATGCTTTTTGACATGTTACTGCTGTAATGAAGTTTTAGTTGCCTGTGCACACACTGCGGTGCCCGTTTGTCCTTTTTAAAAATTTAACGAATTGTTGTACAACTTTTGAATCGAATTCATTTGACTCAAAATATAATGAAGGACATGTCAGTCCTCCTTTGATTGCGGACCACTTACTCTTTCTCTGCAGTGATCTAAAGGTATTCTTGACTAAAAAGGAGTACCTTTTATTTATACAGGTAGAGGGATCAATACAAAAAATAAGCTGTAGAAATTTTAGTTCAACGTTTCCTAACCAGACCTTAGTACTCCAGCAATTGTCAATATGATGGCATTAGATATTCTGCGCTGGTATGACTAATTCTTATTCCGTAAATATTAAAACAGCTATTGAAGTGAGCAAATTACCGCTATCTTTCTCCGATAATTCTCTTAGGAAACTAAATGTATAGAAAATAGAAAAGCTGAGGTAGTACGTCAGGAATTGAAGGATATTGATATATCTTTGTTGATACCACGAACCCTTTAAATTCTAACCTTGAGTCAATATACTCTGGTTGAGATTACCGTCCTTGAGTGTCCTTGTATTGGCAGAAAGGCACTTTCAAGCTAGTAAAAAAGTATATAAATAAAAGCAAACTATGTTTTGTAAGCCAATGTTAGTGCCCAAATGACAAGAATGTAACTGCAGAAGCATTACAGAAATAAAGATGAGTACAAGAATATTGCTTATCTAAGCCTCCACGTCCTGTTATTTGAACCCCTCTTAGTGTACTGGTAATGTGTGATTAGAAGATCTTCGAGAAAGTGGACTACGTCAAAATGATCTGTTAGTGGAAGGAAGCGAACATTATTTCAACTTAAACATTTGCGTCTAATTTTCAATGTATAATCTTCTGACAAGGCACTAAATCATCATCATCATCACCTTTGCTTAAATGTACTCATTTAAACATTATATACATATATAGAGAGAAAGATATTAAGATCAAGGCCATTTACAAATAATAATCGTCATTATGAAATATTCGAAGGGGTAGGGAAGGGCTTTGAGGTGTTTACTTCAAGTTATACTTTAATGTAGCTGAGTGCACTTGTTAATTGGTTGTCAGAAATCAAACCAAAGTAAAATAAGCCTTCATTCTAACCGTTGCTGTTTGGTTATTTCTGGTAAAAGTCAACTATACATTGCACGATTGCAATTAAGATAGTGAATTGCGCTATTGATCCGAAACCCCACCTCCCCTCATCTTAAACCGATTGGAGCAACCCCTTGCTCTCCCGTTATACAATGTCAAAAACTAGAATTGCTCATTTATTCTTTTAAACTGTCTCATTTGCAACATTTTGACAATCTTTGTTCTCATTTCAATTTAGAGAGAGAGAACGTCAAACTTCATCACAAACAACGAATAAGTTCTTATAGCGAATCAAATGGAAGTGACTTAAATCTATACCAAGATAACAGTTCTGTCGGTAGCGACGGAGATGAAGAAGACGAAAAACCTCGTAAAGTTCGAAGAAGTCGAACAACTTTTACAACATATCAACTGCATCAATTAGAAAGAGCATTCGAAAAGACACAATATCCAGATGTTTTCACTAGGGAAGAATTAGCATTGAGACTAGACTTGAGTGAGGCCAGAGTGCAGGTAGGTGGGACCAAAATGCATTGCAACAGTACAGTCTTGAAGCCTCAGTGACATTTCTCTCCTTTCAACTCCCTGATTGATCTCTCTTGCTGTACATAGCTCATGTATTTGATATTGGAGCTTAGTCATTATTTCTTTAGTCTCCCTTGGGGATGCTTTTCTGCTTATCAGGAGGTATTTCTCCGATTAAAACCCGCTGGTCAGCAGTGGGCTCTTAACTGGAACTACCCTTAATAAAAGGAAGAAGTCACTGAACAGGCAGAACACCAAAAATAAATTGGTATCTTGGGACTTGCGTCCCTTACTGTGTTTCTACCGGCAGAAGAGACAGCCAATCAGCCATTTCGACCGCCCAGTAGGATAACATCATGGTATTACTTTTAGGGTCTACTGATGTAAACAATTGCACATATCGCTAGTAAACAAAGCTGTCACTATTTGCTAATTACCAAATCTCTATTAACAATAAAAGACGGACATGCTTAATTAAGTGTTTCTAAAAAAAGGACATTCTGGAATAGTGTTTCAACTACCACAAAATGCAAATACCAAGGAAAACTGTACTGAGTGCTCTGTTTTCATTCTTCTTAAAGAGAAGAATCAAATTCTTCCAACCAACAAATGATAGATCTTATCAAAAGTAGTGGCGATGCTGAATACAGGGTGTACTAAACCTTTACCTTTTGGGTATTAAGGGTGCAGTATTTCATACAACTATGAGCAGATTGGTGAGGAAGAGTAGAAGCAGGGAACTACGTTGAATTCAACGTCTCATGACCATAGAAAATTCCTGGTTGTCATTTGAAGATTTGTCGCAAACTTTCTAGTTTAACTTAGTCTGTTTTTCAGATCGACAAACTCTTTGGACCATATGCTCACCCAGAGCAAGAGTGGAGTGGAGCCTTTCTGGAACACCAGTTTTCTATGTTAAATAAACGAATTACTTGCAGTGACATGAACGTTGCCGATACATTTAATGAGGAATACTTCAATGAAAACAGTTACTTATTTGCACCCAGTTTTGCTTTATTGCAAGATAAAATCAAATTGATTACAATGAATAATAATAAGCAAGAAACTAAGAATAGAGTTGGTCTCAAAATACATATACTAAATTTAGTATGTACCCTTAACAGCTCCGGTCTTGTTTCACTACATTTTTTATGTTAATTCTTGCCATCCTTCAATTTATAAAGATGTACTTAAATATTAAATGTGCTAACCACAAGCCATTAACCTTCTTCTTTTAAAGTAAGGTTTGCTGCGTTCCAGCCTTTTCAACAACAATTATTGACACTACTTTTGCAACGACTCTCCTTTCCTAAAGTGATGGACAGTGAATAATTGAATCATTGAAGACTATGATACTGCAGAGACACATAGGTCTTATTTCTCTAGCATGGTTGATGCTATCAGCACAGTGTTTCCTTTCTTCCTTAACCTTCCAAAAACGTCTTGCTTTTGACATACAAAACAAAACACTTCTTGCCTTTACAACGTTGCGTAAAATGTGTTACGTGAAATGTGAACAGTTCTTGCAGTAAATTTTAATACTACTGTAACACCCTAGGGTTGTTAACATTTCCTTCATTGAAACTCCACTAGTCCCAATTAGAGTAGGATTGAGTAGAATTATCGATTTGGAAAAAGCAATATCAGGGATCAAGTCGAAAATTCACCCAAGATTTCTTTGTTTATCTTTGAACGTTCGTTTAAATAGCACTAAAGGATTCTTAAAATGCCTCCACTATTCATAAATGATGGCCTTACCTACGATTTTATGTCTCTGGGAACATACAGATAACTAGAATAAGGTTTCAAGGTATTTAAAAGGGACGTGAAGTTCCTTCTGCTTTATTTAGCAAAACGGTTTCCTAGATCATTCATTTAAATACACTACAATAGTTGTTGGTGTTTATCATTGTCTTTATTTTTTCTACATTTTTTTGTGTTTCTGAGCAAGAGTTACTTACAAGTCTGTTGACACAAGTGTCCACATGTACATTTCACGTAACTTTTGTACTATATTCTGTTGGAGAACATTCGTTCTTTCTCTGTTTTTAAATAGCTTCCGATCCCTAAATACTGATACCAGTAGGCTACAAGCTATTACGAAGGAGGGAGGTGAAGGGGTAGATCGAAGAAAAAAAAGAAAGAGCTACAAAAAACCCATAATGAACGGTCATGTGGACCTTAAATATTACTGCACATACGGTACATGAAAAGTAAATATATTTAAAGTAGACGGAGCTAAGATTTCCTTCTTGAAGGACTCGTTTGCACCAGGGAGATAAAATGCTTGCAATGCATATATCAAGAACGACAACCTTCACTCACAAGATGTATATAGTGCTTCAGACAGGACGATGATGAAAAAACATATCTTAAAAATGAGTCATTAAACTATCAAAGGGGTAATGACGACATGTTTTAATGACCAAAATATATTTAAAGGCCATCCTAATTATACGTTCACCGGAAAATTTGAAGCTAGTACTGGCACCCGTAGCCCCCTAGCAGGATTAACCCTGCTATTGTTAAAAAAGAGAGGTTTTTACATTCCTCTGAAAATCTAGATGATTCAGAGATGAAGTTCAGATTATGTTTTTTGAAATAAAAACATTTAAGAAGTACAACAGGAACATCCGAAAGGAAATACTTGGTATGAATGATAAGGTTGCAATTTTTGGGCTGGTAGATGTAAGCTTTGACTTGATTTCACAGTCATCTGCTATCTTGACTAACTCACAATGCCTATCTTGCCGCTTACCAACTCACCCTGCATTCATTGGAAATCTTTATTTGTATTGTGCAATAGGACGGCCACTTAACAGTTAGTACTGGATAATTGATAGTATAGCACTTTTATGTGCACATTGGGAGTAGTAGACCGTCTTTATTACGAGTACTTTAAAATATTCAGACTTATCTTATCTGCAAGCTTGAAAGTTGTGAGCATGCGTCACTACTTCCGAATCTACTAACTCTATACATGTGTAAAGTCCAAAGTCATTTGGCAACGACACGACTGTTAAAAGAATCTACAGTAATTAACTTTATAAATTATTTTCGATGTACTGGGGAGATCTTAGATTTATAAGTGTTGAATTGTCATCATAGCCTCCATGTTTTGCAAACTGTTGAGAAAAATGTAGGCAGTATCTTTTGAAATACTAATCGCCTCTTTAAAACTTCATTCAGAGTTACACAGTTGGTATAGACGGGTGTAAATTGATTACTTTGTGATTGTTCAATAAGAAAGGACAAAACGGATTATGTACTAGAAGCAAAACATCACTTCACCAAATAAATATTTCTTTCGTGTAAAAAGCAGTCCTTAGTTTGAAATTGCCACTCAGTGTTGTGTGACAATAAATATAGTCGGGACGTTTGAAGTGGAAATGAAAGTTTTTAATAACAATCGTATAGTGACCTTTATTCAGACTATTCCACTTGTTGTTCTCGTGTTTAACCATTTATAGAAACAGTTAAGTTTTATTTAACAATAATATCAGATTAACGAAACGAGTCAAAAACAGAGTAGAGAAGAGCAACAAATTCAACAAGACTCTGTGGCATAATGGAAGTGTCTTATTTACACACCAGGAATGGGCTGAGGGAGATGAAGTCTGCACTGTTTCTAATCAGGTTGATATGACACTATTCTTTGGTATTTTACAATCTGAATTAAATGTAATGAAGACGCTCTCACGCCTGGTGAGACTCTCTACTGTATCCAATGTCTTGATAAGAGAGTTTGTTGATAAGAGTTTTGCAATACCATCAGCGTGACGCTAGATGCAACAGAAAATATGCAACAATTGGAATTCGTTTTGATCTACAAAACAAAATTGATAACTCAAATATAAAACCTACAAACAATATGACGGATTCTGCCAGTGGGAAAAAGTAAGAACATAAAAGATCCAGTTTCCCTATGCTTGCTTGAGGCTAAAATTTGACGAAAGTGGTATTCCATGAGATGTTTCATTGGATTCGATTTTATTGAAAATGGGGAAGTGGTGATCAGAAAGAAAGTGTAGATAGTGGTAAGACTAGGGACTATTATATATTCCTTTTAGGTGTAATTGATTGTTAAGAGGAACCATCTTCGTGTTTCTCTTCCACGTCACAGCCAAGACCTTTTTGAGATAGTTTAAAAATAGAATATGCAATAGCTTCAGTGAACTAGAATATTTCAACTTGTGCTTAAACATCTATCAATCGCACCATTTAAATACATTGTTATGATTAAAATATTATGTTTGCCTCATTATACTTCAATGTTCGAATCAAAGGCACACATAAAGTAAGCTTCACCTTGTAGAAGTGGATGACAAAGTTGATCGCAATTATAAACCTCCCAAAGTTCCCACATCCCAACAGTTTTCAACACGAGTTCTTGGCCTTTGCAATGAAATTATAATGCTCACAGAATCTGCATTTGTTTACAGATAATACATATCGAGGCCGAGTTTTGTGTTATAACAAACAATACTGCTTTTTCCTACTAAAATGTCTTCAATTTACTGGATTTTATTACGAATTTGGTCTACAACAGGCAGAGGGTTAAGAGTAATGTTATGAGAAGTGTAAACTGTTATACTAATTGTAAAGTTAATCTAACCAATCAAGTAAACTTCTTTTTACTTCAAGTTAACTACAGAGAGATAAGGAACACGATTATAGAAGAACGATGTTTATGTATCTTCTATATTTATAGTATATTTCCCAATGTGACTTATTTGAAGTCTTGAGTTACAGAGTTGGCCTCAGGTTCGAGTCCCGGCGTTGACATAATTTTACTACACTAACATCTTTTCAAAGATGGTTGTATACCATCTAATGGACCCATGATTCAATTATTTATGCAATTTGTAAGATAACAGGAATAGACAATTGGCAAAAAATCACTAAATAATCAATGAATAACGAGCAGCTAAAGGCAGGTAATGAAGCTAATTCACTTGTATCCGACGCCACTTGGGAGTCCAGAGGGACGGGCGGAGCATGGCGAAGAAGTCTGTTCTTGACTAAAATAGCTTGACACGAAATTTTTTAGAGACGTTCTATAAATAATAGGCCAAACTGCAATAATATCGCTCTAAAATTTCATGATGGATCCGCCTCTACTTAACATCGTGTACGCTAGCTATAGGAGGAAAAGTCAGAGCTTAGGGGAATATTAATTTTGCTATTCAGGGAATAAGCGTTACTTCTTTCTCATTAACATCTCCAAATTCCAAGGATACATTTTAATTCCTAAAACACGGTACAATACATTCAGAGGCTAGTAGAAGACTTGGTAACTCGATAAGTTTTTAAACATTTCTGAAAGGTTAATTAAGTGATTTTCTCTTCTATTCGTCCTCTTTCTTTTCGACATCAATTTCATGCAGTCTGTAGAAGTACTACAATATTGAGAGGCAGTGGTCGGGTTTCGAATGGCAATCAATAGAGACGGGTGTTGTGATTTTGATTGAAGAGTTTTAAACAGTGAGTTACCACCTGCTGTTGAAGAGAAAGTTTGAATTTTCAGTTGATTAGGAATTTGTTCAATTATAGTTAGCCGATATTTAACGTTTGGATAAGTGAGGTTTAAATAACTCAAATTAAACTGTTCTTATTTTTGCTCATGCGACATGTGCGGGTGATACATACCAAAAATCTTCAAAAGCAGACACCTTTAACTACAGGTAACATATTGTGACGTAATAAGTATCACAATTTGCATGCTCATACTAAACAAGCACTCTGCCATGGGGATTTCATAAGACGCATAAATTTTACTTCTTGCACTATCATGAGATCAGATGTAGACTGGAATACCTTGACTATATCAAGTTATTGAATACAGCGTACGTGATTTGGAGGCAGCGATAATGTAGGAATCTAAGACCTTTTTAACGTCTAACTCACAGAAGGAAATTTCCACAAAGTAGCGGATGCCAGGCTTTTTGAGAACTTGTTCCCTAAAGAAACTCAATTCTGCCGAATGGTATACGGCATATTCTATTTCAAAGACTTCCGTGACAAGACTAAGTTAAAAGCGGTTATCTATTAGAACAGTATAAACAGAGCTGACTTTTTGACACTGTTTACTTTTCATACAATTGAGTCTTTTGTACTTGCAATAATTGCATTTTGAATAAGGATTGACACAACTGCAACATTGAAATACAATTAGTAAATTTAGTCCTTATCAATTTTGATAATTACTAAGCTGAGCTGAAACTCTACGGTAATAAAACCGATCAAAACGAAGAATTTATAGAAAGGTAAAAGTTATCCAGAAAAACAAAATATAGTATCAAGTGAAACTCAGTGCACAAATCCCTAGGAGTGACAACAAAATGCAGAAAGCAAATCCGCGTCTGACTATTAGAAAACTAGATAGAATGAAGGCAGCGTGGACAATCTGTTAGATTTTCTGACTCGTAATTAAAGGGTTATGAGATTTGAGATATTGGTCTGCCATCGCGAATTTAGTATTTAAAAGTGTAATACGTTCCCTAATCTGCTTTAAAGTGTAAAATTCAGACACAACGTCGCGTTCAAAAAATGTAAACACAAACAGCGGATGCTTCATGCCTGTACCACACCACCCGCCCTGGCAGTATAATAATAAACATTAATTGTGATGAATGTCGCTGACAAAAATTACACTGAATCTAGCTGACATAGAGATAGCACTTCATTTATGCAATGTAATTTGCTTTTTGAAAAGTATCTGTGATGAATAAGTGTCTATTTATTGAAAAAGCTATGCCCTTTCAGTCTTAAGGTTCAGTAAAGAAAAAGTATATATCTTTCTCACAGTTTGAGAAGTATATGGATGGAAGGAAATTTTGTTGAGAGGTGGGTTTAGCCTGATTATGCTGAATTAATAATGCTACATTTCTGAAGGATGTTGCCGAGGAAGAAATCCCAGTACATTTAGACCGTAGCAAAACACCAAACTCTCTGATACTATAGTCGATTATGTGTAATTAAATGTATTTTATTCCTAGAGTTGCATAATAACGATTTGTAAAATAAGGAAAAGAAAAGGGAATTTAAAATATATCATTGCAACACTAAAAAACTCTCCCAAATTTTCAATCCTGGATGGCATAGATTTTATTTTCAATCAATAGCTGCATACAATCAAACTTCAACCTGTTTGTATAACTGTCATGATAAACAGAAGTCACAGTTTGTTTCGCTAGAGAGGAGTGATTATTTTTTGACTAAGGAAAGTTTGAAGTTATCACTACAACTATATCTACTAATGTTGGTAGGTACCATTGATCTGGAGAGTATTTAGAGTTATTAGATGAAATAAATATAAACTAAAGCAATATGTTACATATTTTGTTAGGTATCAAGAATAAAATAACTTATTCCATTTTGAATTGTATGCTGTGTCGCAGCTACGTGTCACTAAGGGCCTGTTCAATTGGCTAGGGTATTTAAAAGCACGTGTTTTTAGCTTACACGTTTCTTCACAAACCTATTATCTTTGGTTCATTTCGTGAAATATTGCTACTAGACCAAATCCTTTAGTTAGTGTTGAGTTCCAAACCGCCTAAAATATTTTTAAAATTAGATTACACTACCATCCAACACTTTTAATCACAGATATTGCCACTGGTAGTTATTTAGTATACGCCACCAGTAATAGATTAGGAGTAAAGTTTACGCTGTAAACAGCACAAACTACTGACGTCACCAAACCTAACCTAAACTTTGATTTTCTTGATTTCCTTTAACTGCCATCCAAATGGTTTCCAATCTATGAAGAAACTCTGGGAGAGGGAATTAAGGATGGCTGATTCAAATATACGTTATTTAATTAGCTTAAACGGACAAGAAACTTAAGAAGAGATGGATTACTAAGGTGTTCTTAATTGTGATTTGTTTATCGATATGTTCTCGAGACGCAAAGTACTCTTAGTTTAATATCAAAGATCTTGCTGTGCATGTAAGAAATCTATTGTGCTTGGAAATTAGCAGGACACACAGGGGGCAATTCTTTCTTTGTTTCACTTCAATGGCTTCATTTCTTGGCCTATCAATGCCTATTAACTAACAATGAATAAGCGATATTACTCTTAATTTTGACCATACTTTTCTTTGTTTTGATAGAAATGCATTATCTAACTAAATCCGATAGTCAGAGATGATCTAATAAGCTTTTGCATTCAAATTATTGACATAGGCGATTGCCTCCATTACAAAGATAAGCGAGAAGCAAAAGCTTGTTTGTGACGAGAGGAAAGCTCTGCTTGCACTTCCTCTCACTTTAAGAAAAAACATTTAGTCACGTTTACCAGATTTGAATCTCTTTTCATTATCTGCAACCTACCTAGCATCAGTTGCATGCTTCGAATTATGAGAGTGCGTGGTGCTCAGTAAAAGCAATGTGTACGCGCACCATTCTAGTCGTCATACAAAACATGTCACCTTCCTTTGAGGTCAGCATGGGGTAACAGCATGGGTCAATGTTTAAACCAAGTGAAGGAAATCCGTAGCTGGGCGCCTTGTTTTTCTGCTGACGTGAAGATGGCTTTCCTCCATCCTTTAGCTTAGAAGGCATGTAAAGGATTGGCTGCAATTGTTGTTGACTTTGAAGAAAATCGAATAAATATTTGACCTAGTTTTGTGTCTTGTTATTTCAGGTATGGTTTCAGAATAGAAGAGCAAAATGGCGGAAAAGGGAGAAAACAAGCGGAGGGGAACTTCCCCCTTATTATCCATCCCCAGGAGGCATCTTCCATGAGCACCAGTCACCGCTCCTACAGACATACCTTGGAATGAATGTCATCAAAAACCTTCCATTGCCTCTGCCGCAGGCCTTGCACGAACAACTACCGGTCCATCAAAATTTTCCTAATTCACCATCGTATCTCCAAAGTGCAGGATGTCCTTGTTGTTCGTCCCTTCATTTAAGTGAAGGGCAGCATCTTGAGTCGAAACTAAACGGAGGAGTCCCAAACGTATCTTCTTTGGCATATTCATTTCCTCTGCCTAGGTCCAATTGCACAAAACACACGGAATTAGCATCTTTAGACCTGCGCAGGACCAGCATCGACGATTTACGAAATCGTGCCAAAGTACATTCATCCTTGTTTTGCACCAAAGACAGGAAATTGTACAGGTGATGCACCACCGTTTACTGAAGTCAAATTCCCAAGAAATTGGCAAATTTACGACGAGTGAACAAAAGAACCTATCACATCTTCTACGTCAGGACACTGAATAGCTAGCGCCCTGTGGTTATCAAATGAAAGACTTTCATAAAGTTTTTTTCCTAAAAGGAGGAGATCGTTTGACAGACAAGAATTTTGTGTGATGTTTATTCGTGTCGGTGTACTAGAAAAGGAATTTGTTTCTTGGATGTTGAAATTGTTAGAAATAGAAAAAGTAGCCTTTTATCTTTTATATATTTCAAGATCAAATATCAGATTTTTCTATATTTTTTGTATGCAATGTATTATTGCAACTGACAATGTCACCATGGTTTTCTAATGATACTATTGTGTCCGAAAACTTTGAATTTGTGTAGTCTTGATGAGTCCCAAAATCTTTGCTGCGCCTTTTACCAGTCGTACGAATCAACCAGTTTTTATACATTTGTTTCTTACATCCCTATGTAGCCCAGCTATTTGTTTACAGCGGGACCCAAAAATGCGATAATAAGTACTCGCAATGGTTTATGTGGCTAGATAAAACGTTTTATAATGTTCTGTTTCTCCTCTTTCTTTCGGAATAACCAGATTCCCAAACAACTCTTGTTATTTTCAACGTCAGAAGTACATCACAAAAGGGGACCGGTCGAAAATAGTTCCGGAGTGACTAAGAAAACTATACTTAACAGCTTAAAATTGCCAAAATAATACAATGTTTTACAGGGACGTTTGCATGTCGATATAAAGATGGAGTAGAATGCAGTTCACTAGAAGATGCTGAATGCCCATATTTTCTTTAGTCTCTCTTATGTTGTCCTGGCCTTCAGAGTACCGTGAGGTGGCGCAAAGTTAATAGTTATTTTACGGTTTTTCTATCATAACTTAGAATTGGTATATACATTCACTATGAGCTTCTGGACTTAAGACATGACACTATCCATTTGTCAGTGAATGAAAAATCGTTTATTGGCAATATTGTTGAACAGGTTTAATTTTCATTGCAAAGCTATCAACTTCGCCCCAACCAAAATGGGTACCTTGTAGAATTAATTTTGGTTTGCAAATGAGTTTGAGGCATATCATTATCCTCATCCTCACTCATCTATTTGACATGTAAGACAAGACATGTCGTGGAGTCTTTTGCATAAACTCATTTTCATCAGGCTCACACCCTTTCAAACTGAGCTATTAAGTTCACCATTTTTAGACATGTAGGAAAATCAAATGCGATAGCCGCAATCTGCTATTCCTTTAGGAATTCATGTTTCTGTCTGTCCAAATCTGCTTCAGTTTTGCAAGCGTCAATGTTATTGACGCAGGTTGTAAGAGAATTCTGAGCTAGATCCTATACCAAGAATAGGATACACGTGCTGGAAGTTTCTAACAGTTGTCTATATATTGTTACATCATTTGAGGCATACACCTCTTGTGATACGTTTGGCTGTGAGTCGTTAGTTTTCTCTGTATTCAAGTCCCTACAATAGATTTGGTGGCTCAGCCCAGATATCAACTGGGGTTTCTGACCCAACAGATCAATCTGCGACCTCGCCGATGCAGTCTGCGAATCAGATGTTTTATACTGTTTGTCCTGCTGCTGCCTACGCCGTCATGACTATGAAAGCAGACGTCCTTGATGTACACCTCTGTTGCGCTGATCCAGCTGCAAATGGGTTTCTTATGGTAAACGAGACTTGGATCAACTCATGGATCTGGAGTTTCATATGGGATACGATTGTGTTTGACGTTGATTCTTAATACAAATGAAATGGTAGTTTTGCATAAAAAGTCATCTATTCCATGCTGTGAAATGTTTCTCTTGATTCCTTAGGTACTGAATCCATCGATTCATCAGAAATACGATTTTTATATTCTTTTGGTATCGTAACAGGGCAGTGACATAATCCCTTAGATTTAATTTAAGTAAAACAAATTCAATAAGCCAAAAATGTTTACTTCAAGGGATCGACCGCACGTAAATATTTGCTTTTTAACTATTTTAGGTTGAAAAGAAGACAGATCATATAACTGAATGTAAAATATTCAATCACCTACAATTCACTTTAATTGTTTTTATCAATACACCCTTTTTGTAGTTTGTGGGTGACTCAACAGAATCGTATATATAATATAATGATTTATGAGATTTCAAGACAACTTTTTTTCAAACAAAATCATGAATAAATCAGATGAAAAGTGAGGAATTTCCTATTGATTGGCTTATTAATCTATAAGATATTAGGACAGACATGCATCCGCTGACTTCCTAGGCCCTAGGAGAGTAGACGTAATACCAAAGAGCCTTTGTGCAGTCATATGAACACCATAAAAATAATGGAACCTATTTGACTGTTGGCACTACATTAAAAAGTATTGCTGCTTAAAATATTCTAATGCTTCATACCTAACTTGAAGCCAAGATGGTGCAGTTTTATGATGTCATGAGCAATAAACTTTTTCTTGGTTACATTTGAAGATATACTTCTCCCATTCTCAGTCTCGGACGATCGAAAGGGCTGGTATCGAGTTCACTGCGTCCGATTATGATTTTTGCGTTCCTTCCGAAGTCTTTTATTCTTTAGTATGCGTGTGAGGTTATAAAATATGTTGTTGATGTGGTTGCAGTGGTGTAGTGAGTGAATTGTTTCATTATTTCCTGGTGGTTGTGTTGGTACTTTTGTCTGTGAGCTGATCACTTCCTCAATCGAAATAGTGGGCTTTTTACAATAATGTTTTGCAATTTCTAAGCTAGTCTATGTTTTATGTTTCGCAAAAGGTTTTTATGTGATTTTATGAGATTCTTTTGTTGAAAGAGCAAGGACGTGATAGTTGTTATCTTACTCCATTTTCTACAAGAAAAGAGTATAAGCTTAGATTTCTTTTCTTGGACGAAGCAATAACAAACTAACAAGTCGATTGTGAAGCTCCTAATTTGCATTTTTCTATAAGGTTCTGATTTTCGACACTCAGATTGAAAAATGTTGAAGATAATATGAGAATATTGAAAATCCTAACCCGCGACCCACTGTCATGCAGCATATTTAAAACGTACAGAATTTCAGTGACCATGTTATTTATAAACTTAAAATTGCTAGTCCTCTCTTCTAGATAAGTAAATCTATGATATCATTCGGTGATAGAGTGATTGTAGATTAGAAGAACACAAAACAAGTTGGCAGTATCTTATTTATGCCACTGCCGTAAATGAGTAGAAAATACGAGAAATTTCACGATTTCTATCATAGCTGCAAGCTTCCAACTCTACATTGTAAACCTCTCCCTCACAATCCATACCCACACACAATGTTCAATAATATCCAGGTATTGAACCCCTTTTATTCCTACATAATGCCAACCTTAACCGTTTTCTTAAACAGTATTACCGCTTCCAAAAAAGCTTGAAAT
>JAAAKL020004573.1:10499-20720 GCA_010016065.2 Carybdea cf. marsupialis auct. non (Linnaeus, 1758) | reverse complement strand
AAAGTTGCGAATGCCTTTAGTGTTTCTAGATCTGCAGTATCTATTGTGGTTCAAAAGGTTACGAAAGGAAACGGAAACTACCGGCTATGCCCACGGGTTTCTGGTAGCATGCGAGTCGTCAGTAATAGTTTGGTAGACGCTACTTATCCGGTACGGTACTTAGCCGGTACAAAACTTGAGCGGCACCGTATAAACGCAGCCTAACTCAAACATTAACTACGTTAGCAGCATTTGCGCCAAAGGATGACATATGATCGGACCGTATTCAATGTAGCTACCGCAACACGCATTAAGTGTGTTACGGTCAAAGCTAGATGGAAGGCAATTCTTTTCAAAATAGTCACAGAGGGCTTCCATGTAGGTAAGAGGTGTGTAACTAGGGCTATAGGGGGAGGAACATTGCCCCAGTACCTTATATTCATGTTTGTTAATGAATAAACAGCTATTTCTTGTGTTTAGCGTAAGGCGCAGGGATCTGTTTAACACGGCATAATATACAATTAATGTATTCGATAATCTCCTACCGTTTGTTGTCATAGAGAGGGCACTTTTATGCATCCCGTGTTATCAGTTATCAAGTAGAAAGGGAGGAACTACAAAAGTGCAAAAGAAGTTGGCAAGTTAAATGAGCTACGATCGCATTTTTAGTGTCAACGTAGCCTTACATTTCTAAGTAAGGTGATGAAGCATTGACTCATCTATCGTTAATTGCCATGTATAAGCCTAGCTGTATCTAAGATTGTTACTTTATTTGCTTTCGTATTTTTAATCAGAGTCAGAAGAGGATATCCAACGATGATTATGTTTGTAGATACGTGGCACCATTGGTGCTGAAAATAGATTAGCCTAGGATAGTTACGATTTTTAGCCTCCAAGGTTTTGTAAAATTTATTTATTTTAAACGACATCTGCAATAGTGTTTTTTAGTTGGTTTGTTTAATGAAGTAAGTGCTGCCCACATTAAAGTCTTCGTTACTTTATTTTTTATGACTATTATAATTGTACAAGTTACAATTATTACTTTAAGTCTAACACTACTGAGTTCTACTCGCTATTAACTGTTTGCTGTAGAAATTTCGGTTCGGAAGTTGAGTTGTGAATCAAGAAATCAACTCCTCCAATTACAAGCCAAGTTACGTGTTGTCTCTTGGACTTAAACTGATCAATAAATCAGCACGCGTAAAAAAGAAACTGATATTCCAGCACGATTCAATGCCTATTCGCTCTTCCGCAAGGCATCAGTCTGTTTAATTCACGCTTGGCATAGAATTGGTTCAGCTAGAAAGAAGCCCTTCTTAAGTCTCGGAGTGCCTACAACTGAACAAGATGTTAACATATGAAGGAACAAGAGTTGCAGTTGCTGCCAGAAAAATGGAACACACTGCCCACATTCTAATGCGGAGGGAAATGTTTGACGTCACGATTTTGAAAATGTTTCAATGATGTAAAAATACTCGATTTTCATGTTGCCCAATTAGTAAGAACGTCGATGGACGTAATTAAAAGTTACGCCCTTTCCCAACACAGATATACCAGCTTTCAAAGTTTTAAATCTCTTTAAAAACATTAAAAACATTATTATTTGACGCTGGATCCTAACTTAAGGATCCAAGGAATATCAACAGAGCTATGAGTGCAGTTTTTTGAGATTCAAACGGCCCAAATTTAAACACTATATACACTATAGGTCTGGTGTTTTGGTAATCAACGTATTCTAGGGTTGCCTTAAGATGTCTGAAGTCAAATCGTACTATTTCCAAAACTTTTGATTTGTGATGTCATCACTTTCCCTCCGCATTATAGCAGAATGTAGAATCCTGGTGGTGATATTCCGTAGTTACCAATCAACTTTTCAATTTAAGAAAACAAATAATTTTGGAAGAACCAGGCAGGCACTTCAAAGAAAGAAACGAGACCCACCATTTCTCATTTAAAATGAGCCACCGACAGGCTGTCATTCTAATCCCTGCATTCTCATTTAAAAGCATAAACGGACGGGGATAAGACTTCTAACTCTACTAATGTTGCAGAATTTGAACTTAAAAAATCTCGTTTTCACAATAACGAATAACAGACGAGGCATTGAAACTACCCTGAGGCATGTTTCACCATCCGGCAGTACAAATCAAGGATCTACTAACACTTTGTTCATTGAAATTATCACTTCGTGATTTTAGTTTTGGCGGAGTACCGAGGAGACACTTCCCCTTTACATTCTTAAAAAGAGCAGGCAATCAATCACGTGTCTCTCCTCTTTTAGACACTCGTATATTTTTAGTCCTAGAAATACTGAAGATGTAATCCGTTGGAAATTCTTTCGAGATCAGAAAAGGAATAATCTGCAAAGAAAACATTCGTCCCGGCCTATATATTGACCCGACCCGTCATTAGTTATTCATTTCTTATCATAAGTAAGAGGTATGAGGCCATGCACATCCGACGTACTTGGCATTGCCAAATTTTCCTATGGCTGCGACAACTCGGATGGTATGCAATATCCATGACGAACGTTCGTCTAATCTAAACTCTCTTGGTATTTCGGAAACACTTGTGACCAGCTGCCCAGGCACACGACCTCGCTTGTTTGAAAACGAGCAGCGATCAGATTTGGACAGGTTACTAAAGTGTGTTAATTCGAAGGTTGTCATGTATTGTAATTATACACGCTAGTTTTTGCTGGCTCAAGTTTTTAATCAAGCAACTATGAGTTTGATATAGTTTCAAATCACAAAGATGCAACTTGCAAGAATTATTATAGTGACAATTCACTTGGCAGTGTCAAAATATGGTTTGAGCTACTGTTAATCAGATACACGTTTTCTTTCTTAACTATGATTTTAGGTATGGTATATTAAATTTACGCGCAGATTTATGTATCATACTTGAATGACTTTATAAATAATGGTGAAACCAACTTAGTACTCATGGGAATGTGCACTCACACGTTTTTAGTCTGCCATTGAGCTCATCTTGAAAGACAATGAAAGATTCTTATTGGTTTCCAGTCACAACATTTATCTACGTGATACTTTGATCAATATCGAAACAATTTGCTAACACTTTAAGTAAAAATGCTTTCCATAACTCGTATTATTAAAACGTCCATATTTCTTTATTTCTACCAACCTCAAGGCTCAACATTACACATTCTTGTGCGCACGCATCCTATTTGTCTATCGCTTGGCGAAAGCCTTAGTGACTAATAATCAAAAATTTTAGAATCCACTGAAATCAATAAATACAAGAGCACCAGCCTGTGATGGCTGAACGACAAATGACAGACCCATAAACTTGCTAGTATCTCTTCTGTTGTCGAAATAAATACGATTCGAAATGCATGGATAACTTCGTACATATTTACAATTATTTACAGCTATTATATATTAGAGAGTTTTTGTTTCCACATCAGTAGAAGAAGCAGATGCATTGACAGCCATAGCTACAGCATCTGTAGAGCGACACTTACAACCCGTTAGCATAAACCCATTCTTCTTGGAGAACACCTGGCTTTGTTTATTACTACAATTTACTACGGGCACATCCGACGTCTTAGATTTCTTTAATGGTGTCCTGCAAGGGTTCTTACTCGGAGACTTATCTGGAGACTTTGATTTTTCTGGAGTTTTCGGCTTTTCTTGTAACCTACAACGGGAATTCGATACTGAATGTTCTGGTGATCTAGAAGTGGTACCGTTGGGAACAGGATTTTCCGTGTGCTCTTCAGAAATGCTTGTTTTATGAGGCGACATATTTGTGGTGCCATTTGATGTACTATTATGCACCTTATCTGGTGAATGTTTACTATTAAGCCCATTACTGGCCTGGTGCGTACAACGTATCTGTACATTGGGATGCCAGTCTACAGTCTTTTCTTCCTTCGTTCTGGTATGAAATGTCTGAAGAGGTATACCAGTCATAAACGGTGTATGTTCATCATCTCGAGTGATGATGTGAGGTACTCCATTATCTTTTCCATCGTGTTTTAGGAATCCATTTTGAAATGGCTTTTCTTGCAAAGGCTGATCTTCGTTTAAAGTGCTTTCTCTTTTCTGGAAAAAAAAATCAAGATCAAGCGCCACGATCAAACACAGGGAACTAACATCGTAAACAAATATACATCTAAAATTAAAGTAAAAGATCGAACAGCATTATTGATGTTGAAGAGCAAAAATAGTATTTTCAATCATCATCATTATCACGATGATCAAATATAGAGAACAAACAGCATAATCAAGCAACATGACCAAACATGAGGATCCAACAACTTGATCAAGCAACATGACCAAACATGAGGATCCAACAACTTGATCAAGCAGCATAACCAAACATGAGGATCCAACAACTTGATCAAGCAGCATGGCCAAACATGAGGATCCAACAACTTGATCAAGCAGCATGACCAAACATGAGGATCAAACAACTTGATCAAATTCAAACTTAAATGACAAGACTATGATCATTACGAAAGGTTGTGCTTGATCTTATCAATCCAACAGCATAAACAACCCTGGGTGACGCACACCACTTCAGCAAGGGTATACAACGTAAGTTTCAAAGAAGTCATGGGACGACATAATAAGTTATGTACAATGCTATGTACCTTTCTATTAATTCTCCAGCAACAAAATGCGGCTAAGATAAATAGTATTCCTGCAACTGTTGGCACGAGAACCAGAATGAGGATGGGTACATTGTAATTGATCTTTTGCTCCTTTACATTCTCCGGCTCTGAAGTACCTACTGGGGAAAATAATAAAATATGTTGTATCAATGCTATCATGAACAGGATCATGACAATGTTGGGTAAGTAAAACTGAGCCGGATACTATCGACCTCTGCCTGGTTTATATAAAGTTAATGCTTTCCAAAACCACTTCGAGTTTACAGTGAATAGAGCGCATAAAGACGGGTACTCCTGTTATGAAACATCTGTTCAATATCTTTTCGCAAAATATACCAACAAAACATATCCTATCACATACACCTGTAAAGCAACTCAAAAGCTGAAATGTAAATTTGCCGCTATGGCAGTGTAAAGGTGACAGACAGTGACAACTATGGCAGCATCTGGTACCAATGTAAAATGACCATTATTTACAACAGCGGTTCCAAGAGTAGATGACACTGCCCCCCCCCCTCCTCGGAAGCTGAAAACATTCGAGTGGCGGTGTTAATGGATAGATTACATGCATGACTTTCTATTTTAATTCTTTCTGTGAATTTCAAGGGTATTCTTACAGTGTCACGTCATTTACTGAGTCTAACTGAAGCTGGTAAACACTCGCTTCAGATCTTACAACTGCTTAATACGAGTGTGTCCCAGAAGATGAGGGACGCAAACATCTATTGATTGACAACTATTGATTTAGTGTAAGTTTTGGGCTCCACCAGTAGCCCGTAACGATATGACTACAAATGTACTTGGATCCAAGGAACTTGAAAGGATAAACTTCTACCGACCAAAAATTACCACTTGCATATACATTACACATTGGTAAATCCGGACAACCAGTTCGTTATGTAACACAGCCTCACCTGGAACTATGACGACATAAACCTCCTCAATGGTGGTCAACCTTCGTCCAGTTTCTGCCATGCAAGTATACCTGCCTTCATCACTTGCACTGATATTGATAAGGGTAAGCTTTCCAATCACACTGCCGTTCTTATTCGAGCTGTAGGCCCACTTCACCCTTTCACCCAATCCCAATTTTGAATTATCGGTGGCCATTCTTTCACGTGGTGCCGGATACCGATCCGAGGGACGCAGATTCAAGTTCCATTTAATCCACTCCAAATAAGGAATACCTCCGCGTCGTCCTCGTAAATTTGTCCTGCAAGTCAATGTCAAATTTTGCCCGATGATCCCTGTTACATTTCTTGTTTTCTTGGCAGCTGGATTATGGAATCTTAAGATACTTTTTACTCCCAATGCAAATTGGATTTTCAGAGACCCAAACTTATTCGCAGCAACGCATGAGTAATTCCCTGAATCCTTTTTCCTTAACTTCTTGAAATTCAAGACACAACTTTCTTGACCGAGTCTAACATTTTTACTTTTTGTGATTGGAATCCCATTCTTGCTCCATGATATTTTTGGTGCTGGTCTTCCAATTACAGGACATTTTAACTTTCCGGCATGTCCGACAGGGTATTCAATGTGCCTCACTTTCGTGTCATTAGCCATTCCATTTCGAAGGCGAGGCGCATAACCATCCTCTGAAATGATATGGAGAAAGAAAGAAGATAATTCACTTTTTACAGGAAAATACCAGCCAGCTAAATGACAATATCGACTATTTTCCATAGTTGACAAATTGTCTCATTTATCTCATTTAGCTCCACCAATTCCCCCACGTTTCCCTTAGCGCGACAAATGACGTAACCAGCTGGATAAATGCTACTAATACCCCCCCCCCCCCTTCTCAAGTAACACATGGCTTCCCTTCCTCGCCCCAATCATATATTTTTATTACCACTCTGGCTCAAGTCTAAGTAGTTGAGCTTGTCAGATGGCCATTTTACACACTTACGGCAAGGCGGGGACTATGATAGCCTTGATTTAAGTGACGTTCTTGTGAATTTAGTTAAAGGGTTTCTTTAAGAACATTCCAATCTCAATGATTCATCCATCCATAACGACCAATTGGCGACGAAACGGTATTTTAAGTTCTGCAGTATTCGAATACGATAACACTACGGTAATATGCCTATACTATAATGCATGAATTGGCTAACAGGATTTGCCATCCGGTTTTATCTTCTAAAGAATTGACTAAAGCAATTAGATTAAGTCAGACAGCGAGCTAATCCCAAAGCTTGACCTCATTGGATGAACCTCCGAGTCCTTAGAATCGAAGAAACGGTTTCGTTTCTCTTATGTTACTGTCCTTTATCTACCTACCACGCAATTTCACATTTTTGGTACGACTCCAACATAAACAAGACAAACGTACTTGCTGCTTTATCACTTAAACCCACCTTGGTCTAAAAATGGGCCCTCTACTTCCTTTTTTAAAAAATCTTACCCTAGCCGCCTTGCAGCGTATAGACCTCATTGCAGAGATGGCTCTGATTGGCTGACAAATTGTCATCGCTTACTGGTGGACATGACTAATAAATACCCAAACAGCCAACAGATTTCAAGATAAAAAGCGAACGTAAGCCTGGACTCTTGAGCAATGCCTGTTACAAGGCACTCACCTACTGAACACAATGATCGTGTTCCGTGTTGTAGTTTGCAGTTTGTTAAGGTAGCCATAAAATAAACATGGGCATGTGACAAGGTGATATGAGAGGATGCCTTTATAGCACAGCATAATATAGTATAGTAAAGTATAGTACAGGGAATATAGTATGGTATAGGAAAGTAAAGTATGGTATAGTATGGTATTACGTATTGGTTTCTTTGTCTCGTGTAATCTAGTCTAGCACAGTATAGTATATAACATAATATAATATACTGCCATACCATATTTAACTACGATATAACATAATACATCTTAGTTTAATATGGTATATTGCATGGTGATATAGTATGCTATATAGTATATGACTACATAGTATATTGTTATAAACAACAGTCAACTACAGAATATTGTGCTATGGTATGTTATAGTATGGGTCACTACAATATTCTATAGTATGCCATTGTATAGTTTTGTGTAGTAAGATATCGATAGGTACATGGTGTTATATCGTGTACCAAACTCTACTCCAACTTCGTTGAGTATCAGTGGAAACTTGGGCAATGTCTTTCATATATGGGATTAATCAAGAAAAAATACATAGTCGACGCAGTAACGAGTCAAGATCGTAACCATCGTTTCTTACCTTTCATGATTTTTGGCAGTGGAACCGTAAAAGGTACAGTTATTGCCGGCTTTGTTGGTTTTTCTATAGCGAATAAAAAAGACAACATCAAAGAATCTCGTCACTCGATGATGATTAGAACATCAGTTCTAATGGAACAGCACAAAACGCAAACGCCTGTCTCACGTTTAACTTTACATAGTTGCGGGTAAAGAGCTTCCATCATCAATTAACATCATCATCCTATTGCAAGCTTGAACACAATGATATCTATTGTACATCGCAACAATCCCATCAACATATCAACATCCTATCCTACCCCTGTCCCATATATGAACCTACGCAAAGCACCTGACTACGTGCTACTACAATTACGTTATCTGATCACATCCAGATAATTACTGCTATACTGGTGTCTCTTGAAAGTTTCGAGTTGTTATTTTATACAGATATCTCCTTGTTTAAGTCAGTGGTTGTAGAAATGTTCACTTCAAATCTTTAAAACAGCTTTGGAATTGGTCCAGTAACGAGTTGAATTATTTGAAAATACCACTTCATCGGGAAGACGGGAAAAGTGTAATGAATAGCACAAAGAGTATAACTTACTCACATCTGATAAACAAATGTTAAAAAGGAATCAGGAAGGAAGCTTACTTCGCGTTACGTTTGCTGTCCCAGTATCTTTTACAATCAGTGTCCGATATGCTTTTTCCGAACCAAACTCGTTCTTTGCTGAGCACACGTACTTTCCGCTATCTTCCACTTGGACATTTTTTATTTTTAAATATTTCCCTTGCTTTATTTTGTGCCGTTGGAACTTTCCACTATTTCGAATGACTTTTTTGGGATCGAGCTTCATCCAGTAGAAGAGAGTACGCATGTCCGGGCCATCGTTGGCTCCAGTTGCTCTACATTTCAGTTTAACAGTGTCACCAACATTAGCTCTGTATAATTTATTCTTGCTACCAATAATCCGCGGTGGTCCTAAGAGGCAATAAAATGGTATCATGTAATTGCGCAAGACACTTTTAAAAATATGGACATGTTGAACTAGATGCCACCGATCATTAATGATAAAGAGTCTTAACTTCACCCTCTTATGAATTTGTGTCCCGCTACATGGCTTAAACGTTCCTTAACGACTTCTGGGAGCCATAGGGAGACCGCAGAATTTCTACGGATCAGCGACAAAATAAAAAAAAGGATATAAAGTTTTATTAATGGCTCTGCAAAGTAAATACTAGTCGACCGATTAATGAAGTCAAGGCTGGACGGCGTAGAGCAAAGTCAACGAATGCGGGTAGATAACCCACCGCAAGTGACTCGGAAGAATTTGATCAACAGTGCGAAGAAGATTGGGGTTCGACTGTCGCTGTTTGACCCAAACGAGATAAAATGACATTATGGTATGCTCTCGCTCTTTCTCTCTCTCTCTCTCTCTCTTTCTCTCTCATTATTTCTCTATAAAAAATATCGGCTTACAAATGAAGTACATAGGTAAGGAGAAGAAGAGGGCAGGTTGAAAAGCTAAGTCAGATTATCTACTTGGTGCTAAAACTGTGCTCAGGACAATGTGTGGTAGTCATAACTCTGCCTCATTCCCATAGTGTTTCAAAATTTTGATGAAGTAAACTTAAACGTCTTAAGGTAAATTTTATATTCAATGGTGAAAAAAGTGATTCTTCACCCGACAGCTGTCTGTATTTTGTAACCCTTCCATGACACAAGAAGACGATATATATTTTTAGTTCTTTCTTTATATTATTATTAGTCACTATTTGTAATCCACTTCGGGCGCCATGAGTTCCCTATTTTATGGAATTACGTGACATAAGAACTGATTTGCCCTCAGACCTCTTGATCCCTTCTTGTGAAAGTCTTTCAGTTTCGGATGATAGGCTTAGATACAAGCTTCGACATTTCCTCAATTCTTGATATGGTAGTAACATAACAATCTCAAACGTTAGTTATGTCAACTAGTGGTACGGCTACCTCTTACTCTCTTTGGGCCAAGCATTCTGAATACGCGATTTCAAAACGAGTGCTGATCCACTCGGCTCTACTTCAGATAAGAAATTCCTACGGTTTTCCAAGAACAAAAGAAGCTCGAGTCATTTTTAATAACTGTGCTCTCAATTTCTGTTTGAACAGTTGATATTAGCAACAAACTGATGAGGCGTCGATGCTATTTTTCATCAATTACAAAGACCAATGCTAACAATGAACAGTGTTTCTTTTTAACCATTTCAATTTCTTAACTTGAGTCTTTTCTTTAGTCACAGGTGCAGAGCTGTGTGGCTAGAGGGACCGTCTTTCTCCCTGTTTTTAACAAGAAAGATGTTGTTCTGTAATTTGAGCGGGTACACGTCCCGCAGTTGTCCGGACGGCTCAACTTGTGCCAGAAAAACG
>JAAAKL020004573.1:0-10399 GCA_010016065.2 Carybdea cf. marsupialis auct. non (Linnaeus, 1758) | reverse complement strand
AAAGCACTCGTCACATATCACCCTCCACCCTACTTGCACCCCATTTCTTCACTGAAGAAAGCCTTCCTTGCTAAACGAAAGCACTCGTCACATATCACCCTCCACCCTACTTGCACCCCATTTCTTCACTGAAGAAAGCCTTCCTTGCTAAACGTCCTTAATCTCACTTTTACCCAATACTTTTAAAACGTCTCAACGCTTCAATATAATCTCTCGATGATCAAAAGTGTTCAGCAAGTGACGTCACCCGAAAAATATATGAACAGGAAATATATGGAGTGTGGACAGTGGATTATACTCTATTCTTCATTTTCATAAGGATTGTAATGATTGAATTCGCTTCGACATTAAATGTTAACATTTATTTGCATTTATACGAATGACATACGCATATTCTAATCTTTGAAACAAAAATAAGAACTTGATAAATTGATGAACTCTGCAATAACAAATACATATTTTAAGGGTAACGAAGGAAGGAAAGAATTATGCTGATCAACCAAACCAACCCACGGATAACGTGCATTACACCCACAGAATATAATAACTAGCAATACTTATGGGGGATAGTGGCATGTTTTCACATCACCTTGTTTCCACGGGGTGACCCTTTCACACACGTCTTTCAATTTTAAGTACGAGAATCTGGTCAATCTGAATCACATTTTGATGCCTCGTTTTCTGCGTTTTATAAAATTAACACAAATATCTGTAGTAATCATGATGATCCTCTATCAGGGATTCAGAGTTTTTCACTGGCCCTTGCAACTGGTCTAGCGAGTGTATTACACACAATTCTCCGAACACTTACTTTTTATGGCTAACACTATAAGTCTTGTCTTACGGTCATTTCACAGCAGCGTCCACAAGACGGAGCTAATGACAGACGGTAACCGTCTTCTACTCCATGTGAATGGGAAATTGCTCCGTATTGACGACGGAACGGCCGTCTTCACCTCCATGTGAATAGGGTATTAGATAAAAGTGCACTTAAATCGACAAGGATACGTGTATTTAAAACATCTCTTGCTTGACACTCCTTGTGCCTTGACTAGCTTAAGCCATGCGTGCAGTGAATCACTACTGTCAATTAACGTTTTCTAGGAAGGGTGTGGAATCTGTTTGGCAAGCAAATGGCGACACAAAGGCAAGACGTCGCCAGGCATCCTTCATATTCACAACATGCATTATTTACACAATACTGTATCATACCCCTTTAACTTGAATGATCACAGAAACAAATACCTCATAGCAACGTAAATATGCTACACCACAGCGTGCAAGTAATGAAGCTGTGCAAAAAACATTTATTGCTTCAGCCATTTTAAACTGTCTGGACAGTAAGCTGTGAAAATGATTTATTAATAGTGGCTCATACTGATCGTCTTCCGTGCAAATATATTTCACTGTCTACTTCTCTACATAAACCCACTGAGCACTGGGCACACTAGCTAGGGTAGCGTACTTCTTCGACTGTGTTATAGACCACATGATCCCTACTGCAGCATTCTCCAATTCACTAAGATATATACACACACGCTGTAACACTTGAAGCAAACCATCCCTCAAACTTCACATAACTTCATATCAATACAACAACAGCGAATCTTTTTGCTTTTTGATCTGCCATCATGTAGCGTCTTGACGGCAACGTACGTACCAAGGTTTTTGGGAAGGAAGTGGTCGCGTGACACAAGTCAGGAGTACATATCTAATCTTCATTATGTTTAGCGGAAAATAGTTGATGGTCATAGCTATGGTAGAATGTTCGATTGCCACTGCTGTCAACGCTCGAGTTCATTCGTTCTTGTAATGCGACTTATACCCTACTCAAATGGAGGTGAAGACGGCCGTTCCGTCGTTAAAACGGAAAGATTTCCTTTTTACATGGAGTTGAAGACAGTGTCCGTCTGTCATAAGCTCCGTCTTGTGAATGCTGCTCTGAAACGAGCGTGCAAGTAGCTCTTTCAACTAACACGTGGTCGGAACAGATGTTCTTGCACTTTACACTTTACTTGTTGCTTCACTGCGGTTTAAACGGAGACACACAACGCTCGATATTCCGCTTCTTTCTTTTCTTTTTCGTCTTCTCCTCCTGGTACTTTCGCTGGTCTTACCTCACAACAATAAATCTTTTTCAAAAGACTCCCCAAATAAACAATTAAGGAGATAAACAAGTTTTAAAAGCCCATTTCGGGCACAAAGTTGCTCGTTTACTTCCGAGTCCTATCGAAAATGATGCCAGCTTGCAAACACAACGGATATCAAATTCATATACCCCTTATTCCTCTGATATCCTCAGAAATTCAAGGAAAATAAAAAGAGAATAATGAACACTCGCTAAACAATCTTTAAATAACTTTCTCCATCTCACAAAAAACTGTTTGCAATTCCAAAATTTCAATTGATAAAAACAGAGGCTGAAAAATCCTCAATGTAACCATTATAGGGCTTTTTCGGTGGCTTTCACCTTAAAACCGCCACAAAAATCCGCCCTGTTCAAAGAGCTAAGTAAAGACAACTTCTTTTGCCCCCCTGCCTCTCTCCCTAGAATCTTTCTCTTTAACTACATTCTTCATGATCCGTCTTTGCCATAAGAAGTCAAATCTTGCAGAAGAATCCTTTCTTAACGATATCAACGTTTTATCTAATGTTTTCCCCCTTTTACTGGGCAGCTTATTGCACAAAATGACCTGTTTTCCACGAGAATTTCAAGTTTAAATTCAATTTTCTAGCCCACATGGAGGCCAGCATTGCCTGGTTCGGACGTCAGCAGTCTCCTCCTTCAAATGAAGTTTTACAAACGTCATTAAGTGCAAGTGTGACATGCTGCAGGCTACCTTCTGGATCCCCGTTTTGTTCCAAATATACAACTAATAAAGCCATCTTCTTCATCTACCTCCAAAATCGCACTTCTTAGCTTTCTACCCTTCCATCACAGCTCAGCCCAAATAATCTCGAATGAAAAACAAACTGATCAGAACAGCCCATCCCAAACATGAGTATTAATACCTTTGTATCCCAGCCCTCCGATTCTTTATCTGACAGAATTCTATCAGGCGTCCATAAAATCTTCCGCCCATCAACACAAATTCCGCATATCAACAGTAACGCATTGAAGGATAAGGGGATCATAAGAAGATTTTCCCTGCCAAAACTTTTCGTCTCCATTAATACCCTTTAAAGCTCTAAATATACAAGCAGCTTTCCTCTACTCTGGTTTAGTACAGCAGCGGATCCAGACAGGAATTGGTAATGACAAGAATTTGAAAGGTTTCTGTGGGTCTAAGCCCAAAGCAGACATTGATATCATGTCTTTTGTACTTATTTTAATCCCAACTCAAAATTACGGAAGATCCATGCTGTTAAACGTACGCTGTTTCCAAACAGCAATACTAAAAGCCTAAGAGGTGACTAAAAGATTCACACCTTAAACTATCAACAACATAATATTAAAATGTGAAACGTACATGGTGCCACATTACGAAAACGTGCAGTTGAACTGACCAACTAGTTCCATAATCCAACCAACGGGTTCTAAATGAGAGCATATTTAGCACTCAAAAAACTTGTGGCTTAAGAAATTGTTTTTCCGCTATCCACAACTGAAAACCAAACCTGATAGCCATATGGAAGCGAGAGGAAAGTTAGCTAACCATGTGTATCGCAAGATAAATGCATTCTAAGCATTCTATAACATCAAATGAAAAGCAAAGAAAACAATCAAAGGGAAGCAGACTATGCAAGACCTGGTAAGAGTGGCAATGCAAGTAGAAACAAAAATAAATTGGAATCGGTGACTTTGTCTGAAATAGGACAGGTCGGACCTTCTGCCCGGGGGAAACTGCTCCAAAATCCTGTCAATTGGAGTACCTTTCGCTTTTCCCTAAAGCGTAGCACCTATAAATGACGTCTTCCTTAGACAATCTACGTTCACTGCTTCATTGAGTGATCTTTCCATACCCTAGAAGTCGACATATTTTTTGTTAGTTTCGGGAGCGGATATCGTTACAATGTTGTACGAGGCTACCTTAACCACAAAATATGTACCTGGCAACCTTTAAGCAATGTTTGTAGAGATATTAATGGGCAATACATAAAATTAAACCCCGTTAACTTAACTTCCTGCCGTGAGTCCGTAGTGGACAGAGTCTTCAAGTAGCATCTCTTACGTTGTTAACTCACAATGGCTCTTGGTACACGAAAACATGTGAATCTGTCAGCCAGGTCATCGGATGAGGATTTTTTTTTGTCGATTTCATCTCGTCACATCAGCAATCGATGTCACACTGCCAAGGGATGCGACATCAAACAATAATTGTCTTTTGTGGGCTTCACGCGAGGCCAAAGAATATGAAGTATAGGGAAAGGATTAGTGGAATCAGAGCTACTCGTAACGAAGAAGAAAAAGTAATTGAATTTCACCGAGACACGAAGGAGAACATTTTAGGTCTGATCCCTGAGAACAATGCCATGATCCGCAGGCCAAGCCATGGACAGATTAAAAAGATCCAAACGTTAAGATGGCCATTGAACTTCATCAAAGAGGCAAGCGCAAATTGCAAATCAGCCTCAGATATTCTAAGTAACTTATGACTCGAGGTTTTATCCCATTACTGCTTTATAGTTCTTACCTTTCTTCTCATTTAACGTGTTTCAAAAAGCCTTTGATCGACTAAAAAGTACGGATTAAATGATTCATTCTTCGTGGTGAGTGACCGTTTCACGTTTGTGAAAAACAAGCCGCCTAGAATACAGACATGTTTTGCTGCCCTGCTCTCATGGATAGAATGTTAAAACAAATTCGCCATGGGTGAGGATCTTTAGCAGTTTCATGCTCACGAAGGCAATAGCTCAATAAAACCCACATACAAGGAAGGATCAACCCATCCCTTAACACCATAGTTAATCCAAATTCCTGTACAATCATTACAAGGTTACTGCGGATTGGCGGCTAAAGTAGTGGGAGGCTGCACACACGAAGTAATCAGTATGTTTACGACGGGGTTTTTCAACGTTGGGATCCATTGCTAACAGTCTTCAGTCTTAGATTAATGCCACCGATAAAATCAACACAAGATATTTGCACCAATAATAATAACCAACAATTTGTAACTAAATTTAACGTACATCAGTTACATCTTTTTCAGGACATGTTAACGAACCGTGATGCCAAACAATTGTAAAAGAATACGTTATATAGAAAATTCTTACCATACGATGCCTTTTTAGGACAGACCTGTCTATTACACAAATCCATCTGTCTATACTTCCAAGTTTTCAATGGTTGTTGGATGTTATTTGTCAGTTTCTGTGTCTACAGCTATTTGCATACTTCTAACACTACACACCAGACTAAAACCAAATCAATTTACGAATCGATTCTCTGACAATTGTAATGAAGGATGGACTGATTAAGTGCCTGTCTGCCTGTCTGCAGGCCAGACTGACTGACCGATCGGTTAATTGATTGATTAATTCATTTACTGGTTGAGTGGGTGGGTAGGTGAGCGACTAATTGGCATGATTGCCTGATAATAAACAGATTGATCCGAAATACATGTGTTTAATACGCATCACCTCAACTTCCTAACATATCTGCAGCTACATCAGACATTAAAGGACACGGAGACATCACCTGATACACATCTAAATCCGTGCCACTCTTTAATTATTTCTGTTTCACTTAAATAAAAGAAAATTAACGACTCCCAGCAAAAGAAACTGGAAATTAACCTAGATACGCAATCAGAATAGCGATCTTAAACTTTCCGGCAAACCTACCGTGGAAATACTTGCGTGTAAACGACCCTTCTGCTCTCACCACAAGGGCTTCAAGGTCAGCAATGGATGTTTAAGGTGTAAATTTTGGCAATCATTAAAAAATGATGTGGGTGCAACAACTCTACATCAACCCGCGTAACATGATCGCTCCTGGAAG
Source organism: Carybdea cf. marsupialis auct. non (Linnaeus, 1758) (assembly GCA_010016065.2). Lineage (NCBI taxonomy): Eukaryota > Metazoa > Cnidaria > Cubozoa > Carybdeida > Carybdeidae > Carybdea > Carybdea cf. marsupialis auct. non (Linnaeus, 1758). Next base: position 4,458 of record JAAAKL020004573.1, on the reverse strand, counting down.
CCTGGGCAAGAAAGAGGGCAACATTTGGGCAACGGATTGAACTCAGGGCTAAAATGATTAATAAATATCACAACCCGCAGGAACCTGAGATCCTGTCACGAAACACGCATCAGGCTTGCTTGGGCAATTCATAAATAGGCTTAGGTCTAACTAACCGCACTTTTACTCTTCTTCTAACGTGTTCTCAGCAAGGTGCGTGTTTCCTTCACCTGTCTATGTTTTTAACGCCGTTGAAGTACGTGATCGATTTCGTGTTCTTGCGTCCTTTGGAATGTTAAGAACACGAGCAAACGAATGCAAAACGTGGACTACGGTTTTCCAAACAGGAGAACAGAGATTAAAAGTTTTGAGATTATGTTATTATTACTCTAAGATCATCATAATATCGCTACTATTATCATCGTAATGCTTACAGAAATCATCAACATTGTCATCATCATCATTATCATCGCCATCATCATTGTCATCATCATCATCGTTATCGTCATTATCATCGTCACCATCATCATCATCATCATCATCATCATTGTCATCATTATCATCATCATCATCATCATTATTATTATCATCATCATCATCATCATCATCATCATTGTCATCATCATCATCATCATCATCATCACCACCGCCATCACCATCATATACTATGAAACGTTGAAAATTTTAATAGGAAGATCAATTGCAAACATTGCTTTTTGAGAGGGGGAGCAACATGTGACACTAAAAATAAATTATCATCTTTGTTACTTAAGATTGGGTAGTTTCAACAACTGCATCCCCACATAGTGAGAGTGTCATGATAACGTCAATTAACCTTTCCATAGTGACTATGAGCGATGAGCCTCTTGCCCAATCAGAAGGCGATATCTGGTTAATGAAAAAACGCGCGAAACACGACTGGAAGCTCAGGCAAACAAACCAGGTTTTGCTGCAAACATAGAAGGCCTCGACCACGTACAAATGATTCTTACATATAATGGCCAAACACTGCTCTTTGGTTACTTGTGCGTCAGATGGCCACTATCATGACAAAGGTGGGGAAGCCTTCTTGTCTCTTTTCTTACAACGACATGACATTTATGGCAGTGTTTGCGCTTCTGGACAGGCCAGGTTTTCGGTTAAATTTCAACAAGATGGACAAGAGTAAAGTCAGAAACTTAGAGCGCGACTGGAAAGGTTAATATTGTCCACTGCCAACAGTCGAGCTTATTGCATGTTGACGGGCAATTATATAGTGGTAATATTGTTCACACATTTTAACCAATATTCCGTGTCTATTACATAAAATGTCACTCGTTACTTGGGTCAACTGCCTACTGAGGACACTTATAAACGTTTTCCTTCGCTCAGAAGAGATCAGCACAGCTAACACTATTCATCCATCGAATCCGATCGATGTCAAGGTTTGATGTCCGATACTGGCTTTGATAAGCAAAATACCAGATGGCTAAAACAAATCGCCTGTTGGCCAATCCAGGTCAAGATCACAAAACTTTGTAATAGAAAAATGCGATTCTAGCTTGATATCGTTCTTGATTCTAATCAGTGGACCGGAATCGATGGAATGTGGGTTCTTGCTGTTGTATTATGCCAGTGGCAAACAATCCTCATCCGCATCAAATCCCTTCAGATGTCATAATTCTTGACAAATGCATAACAGCCCTGGGATAATCTGTTCGATTATGACCGTCCTGATCGATCATGGTAAAAACAGCTCTTTCTTCTCTCAATTTGGTCATGATTCTATTACATATACCACTATTCAACTCAAGGAACGTGGAGATTTAAACTTAAGAATATCTGGAAATCCCGAACGGTTTTAGTGCGTCACGAAACAACTTACTGATCTGACCTCGAATTCACTTCGAGTCACGGCTTGGTAAAATGTCGACTGAACTCTTTTTAATACAAAAATTGGTGTAAACGGTCGCCGATAAACTCAACTGTCTTTAAATTATTAAAGCCGTGTTCCGGCGTTTAATCTTAGGGTCTCGAACACCTCAGACACCTTCTCATGTGGTACTTATTGACATAAGCAAGAAGCGGGTAGAAAATGTAGCTGCAAACTAGCCAATACCACGTTAAATCGACAGACACATTCACCATTCCAGGAAGCGGCATCTACTAAGCTTCCACATTCTGTCCGGTTTCAAGTTGAACAGTAACTAAGCTGACACTATTTACTCCTGTTGACTACGAGGCCATCCGTCGCCTCAAGTACCTCTTACGACAACGGCGCCCCGATCTCCATTTTTTTGTCGGTTTAAATCATATGCATTCCGAGATAGTCTTTCCTAGCTCGTTCGCTAATCTGTTGCAACCTGCCGACTTCCTTCGCCTCTTTGAATCTTTCACTTACTATCTTAAACACTGTTTCATAAACAGACACCCTAAACTGGCCAATCTCAGGTTGCGCAATTTACCTAGGTGATCAGACTATTTTTGTGCCCCATTAGCCTCTTTCTTCAAATCTACCGTGTAACACTGCTAGATGTAACTAATACAAGTTCTACTTGCCAGGTATGTTGACATTCAGGCTCTTTGCTCAAACCATCTAGCAACTACCTCGAGCAATCTTGGTCATCATCTATTTATGCTTATCGGTGCCACGAGTCCTCTGATTATCTGCCACCAAAGAAGTAGTAGTTTCTGTAAGGTTTATGATTTTCATGGGAGACCAACTTCACCAAAATTAAATCTAGTAAAATAACAGTTGTGGCAAGGCAGTGGGCCATAACGTGTCGCGCAATTAAATCACAAAGGCTATCAAGATTTAAAGAATCCTTGTATCTGAATTAGCTACCTACATATTGTCATGAGACCAGTGCTAAACGACGCTAAAGAGGCAATAAAAGTAGATTGGAAGGGCTTGCTTTTGCTTGACGGGAACTATGGTAATATGAATTAATAACTGGGAAATTTTAACGATCTGGGGAGAGGTATTGGGAAGTACTGAACAGAATCATGGGAAAGATTAAACTTTAATATCTGTTGCAGTACGAAAGAACTCCAAAAAGGTATCATTTCAAACGATACCACTCGGTGATGCATGTAGTGAAGAACGCAACCAACATCCTGATTTTCTTGCGCCTATCACAACTCAGTCACATCAGCATTTTCAACCATTGGTCCTGTAATAAATATCTGATCAAATTGCATCAATATCTTCTCCCCCCGGTGCCATGAACGCTACAGTGCAAATCAAAAAAATATTGAGGGCACCGATATCCTCCAGATGGTTTCATACTTTGGTACGTAAAAGGAAAGAACCCGTTCCACCAAATGTGTTCTCGTAAAAGGCCACCAATTTTCAACATAATCGATCGACTGCTTTAAACAGAGAGGGCAACGGGTGGTACTTGTCACCTATTGTATGAAGCTCACCTCTGTAATGATGTCTATGACAACGATAAACACTGATAGCTATGAGCTACATTCAACATACGACTTCATCCATTATCTTTATCTGATTTGTCTGGTGGCAACACTTCTGGGGGAGGAGCAAACGATGTGTCACGTTATGGTAAGAACAAAATGATTATTCGTTAAGATCACAATAAATCAAGCGTGCTTATTCATCATCACCATTATAATCATCATCATCATCATCATCATCATCATCCGTCATAAGTTCGGTATTGGATGTAAGCCTTCCCATGTCTGCCCAATGTCCTCGGTCGTGTGTATGTTGCCAGTGTGTTGTTGGGTGGAATCTATCGATGTCATCTCGCCATCAGGTCAAGCGTATTTTATTACTAAGGCAAAATCGGGAATGCGGTGTTGGTCTCGAATCGTCCGTCTACTGCTGATTTTGACAGTCATACCTGGCCCTTTTACGCATTCTAAAGTTACTAATCACTAGTCAAAAATTAATTGCCGAATTTGCCATCAAAGAAACATGGCATGGCAGTAAAAGTCTAAATTAAAAGTAGACCAGTATTGGATTCTAAGGGGTTTTGTTTCTTATGCCTTTCTCGGGGCAAACAAAACAAAACATCCCCCACTCCGTAACGAACAACACACACACGAGTTCCGCTCTATTTAACTTGTATAGCAACCCTGTTCTAAAGATCCACAACACGGAATACGAGGTTGATGACTTCTGCTGTACCGATTCACTCTCAATAAAACAGCCACGTTTGCATAATTACGGAATTTTTATTGCATTCAGCTCTTTGCATTCTATCAGTAAACACAAAGTTGCGAGTCTTGTGAAAATGGTGATGGTGGTGGGGGGGGGGGGGGATTTTTTCCCTATATAACTATAAAGGTCTATAAACCTCGCATTCCTTTCCTGATTTCCAGAAGGAGGCCACAAAGTAAATGTTCTAAAACCACTGATCTCTAAAAAAGACTGGATCAAGCTTTCTATTATTTCCAACTACGTAAAAGTGTAAGTCGCGAGTACCGGCCCCCATTCGTTAAAATAGCGCGGGAAAGCCGCCATCTTGAGAAACG
>JAAAKL020004572.1:0-20721 GCA_010016065.2 Carybdea cf. marsupialis auct. non (Linnaeus, 1758) | reverse complement strand
ATATCAAGCAGAACATATTCTTAAGCTCTAAGGCAACTGACGGTACGTAAACTCTTTCAATCACCTTGAAAATTATTAGGGGGCTATAGCCCCCAGCCCCCCAGTGGTTACGGCACTGAACTTAATAAGATGGTGTCTCCTTGTGGGGTTTTCCCCTTCGTTTCTTTTTACTTTTTCTTACCTAGTTCTTCAGATACTCGCCAAATTTCTGTAAAGTTTCAAACTGCTTCTGAAAAATTGTGTAAATTGTATTGAAGTTGGGGGTTTTCTCATGTAAAACAAAATACAAGCTCTCGTTGTGTCGACTGGTTTCTATGGTGTTACAGTTGCTCTCTGTTTGAAGTTAGTCAAGTTATCAGTTTTTAATTTCACGCTACAGATCAGGGTTGTGTGACGACGGGTATCTTTCCAAAGACTTGAAATGTTCAAACATATGCTGGTATGTAGATGCTGCCATCGAAAATAGAAGTTCATCATATCCCCATTACTTAAGTGCAGATTTTTCTGTTGTAGTACGCAGCATTTGTCTCGGACTATTGCCTTCGAGACACCGAATTTTGGAATAATATCAACTTTGGAAAGACGAGTGTTTCTTATACCTTGATTGCAAAATTGTTATTTGCAGCCCAGGTATGACGGTTACAAAAGTCAAACATGCCATGTCAACAGATCGGCCATGTATGGTTTTAAGAATCAAACATAAAGCTTAGACCGCGTATGGACAACTTTAGCTCCAATGAAGCGCAGGTTTTCGAAGCTAAATACGAGTTTGGCGAAGAGAGGGAAAATAATCCGAAGATAATTTGCAAAATATCTGTTACTTTGCCCTAGTGATGACTTGATACATGCCCTCTGTACAACCCGCAAACCTCATTCGCCCCGAGGCTCTTGCACCGTTCAAAACCACGAATACCAAGAAGCTGCAAAAGCGCTGTTATGTCGAAAAAATGACACGCTAGAAAAGATCAGTCATAGCGACGTTACCGTAAAAAATATAAGGAAATGGGTGTAAGAAGACTTCGTTTCGTGAGGTGACCGAGAAAGTTATCATTTTGTATATCGTGCTTGGAAATGGCGCGCGACAGGGCTTTGGAAGCTTGCCCTCAATTATTATCAGTCTCTTTCTTTGGGTTCCACGAGCTTCTTGGGGCACTCAGTGAAAGATCTGAATGCAAATTATGAGTTCTAACTGTGCACATAATCTGTAACCGATAAAACTCACTCTTCATGTAGGGATGATCATTCCTCATGTGGAGAAATACGTTTGCCAACGAACGGGTATTTGGAATTCTTTAAACGTTTCAAATCAGCGAAGTGATTCAGCGTTGATTTATTTGGACATTGTTGAGGTGAAAACGAGGGTGGAGCGTACTGTCCAATCAGAGGCTTCGTGCAGACCAATCAAATGACGGTGTTTGAAACCCGCTTCTTCTTCAAATGTGCAGACGACAAACCGTTTAGAAAACTTCTTTTCTGTTGTCGGAAATCAACGTGAGTAGCGGGTGAATACAAGGAATATTAAAGCTCAGTCAAAAGCACATGTTTTGTGATGGAGGATTTTACACAAGTAAGACAATCTCTTGAATTAGCTTTTCAAGTGTTTAAGTAAAATACGGTGCGTGCAGATGTAATGTTCATGCTCAGCGTTGGTCGGACAGTTGATTCAATCTTTGCATAGGCCTGTATACTTGAACATTTTGTAGTATCAAACCTTGACAGTCCGTGTACTGTATACAGTTATTCCGTTTTTTCTTACACGAGAATCGGTTATTTCATCTCTTCTAAATGTTAGTGCCTATCGATTTCAACAAGAGTACTGTTTCTTAGTTTCCAGACAGGTTATCAGACCTTTAAGTTAACCAATGGCACAATCACAGATATGTACCCCCTTCAAATATTCTCATAAGAGACGAGCAGTATAAGCAAAATAGTTTTTCATCACAGTTGAGCACTTAAGATATTTCGCCATTACTGCATTAGAATTTTTCGCAGGCGGTGGTTGGGCAGAATGAATTGCTAGGAAGAATGTACCTATTTTATTCAATTTTTATGAAACAGTCTTTTTATCCATACGCTATGATCTTTTCGTTATCAAACTCGGTAAGATCTATGATTGCTTTTACTATGCAGTGGCTGACCAACAGAGTTGGGTTACACATCCTAGTGATTGTTGGCATGTGTTTGACATTCTTGTTACAGTCGTGAAACTAAGATGGCTACGATCAAAGACAAAGTGGAGGTGACTTTGGGCGTTTGAATTTCGGTACCCCCAATAGGTGGTGCAGTGCTAACCTGATGGTAGTCCCCTAGCCCTCCCTTTAGACAAGATCGGGGTACTCCTGGGGGTCTTCTCTGCCACCCCATTTTATACAATTTTACCCAAAACTAAATGCCAACACCAGAATTAGCTGTAAAATGTGGTCTTCATTTCCAGCAGGTATACCTGTCACATTCCACCTTATTACCACATGATATCATACACCATAACTATCATACTTTTTTCATCTTCTTTTAAGCTATCGTGACATGTCATGACAACTAGTCATAAGAGTCTAGTGTAAAAAATCAATCAAATAACAGGTCAATTTTCATTTAAAGATAAATAAATACATGGGACTGTGAAGGAGAAAAATGATGATGTTTCAGAAAACAGTTTCTGTCCTTTACCAGACACAAGTGAACACCACAGATTGAACACTCTACACATGTTTTATGTTCCATCGCTTCATTATAACATCTCTTTCTGACAGATTTAAATACTGGGAGATACATTGGTGTGTCTTGTGCTTTGTGTTGATATGTTTGTTTCTTCTTTCCACCAGTATTATTATCAGGGTAAGGTCGTTTCCTGCTCGTTTATATGCCAATCAGACGTAAAAAGACTGATGTCTCCAGGACGAAGCATGTTATAGACAATATATATAGTTGCACAGGCAACATCCCTCAAATTGAAGAAGATTGTTAAGTAGAATCTCATGGATGACTTGTGATCTAGATGATATGCTATGCCACCCATCCCCTTGTTGTATTCTTTTATGACACTTGGGCAGTTGACTGGTATTCTTGAACCTGAACCTTTTTCATGGTGCTGTACAGTAGAGCAACTATCCATCCCTTCAAAATTGCTGGAGAGTAGGAAAACTGATTGATTATCAAACCATTTACAGCAGGAGACTTTGGGTGAAAACTGAAACTCTGCATCTCCTCGTTTCATGCTGCTGTCTGGAATCATTTCTGGTATTCCTTTTCTATTACTTCTAGATGTACCAGTAGCATAAATGCCAATGTTAAAAAATCTCTTATGGGAGTCTAACGGTTGAAAAAATTGTCAAAATACAATGTACGGTATGTTTGTTGTAAGGCTTTGCTCATTGCCAGAACCACACCTGCACCAAGATTGTGCTCTATGTTTGTTTTTCCCTAAATATAAATCAAGCTGATAAAGGTAGCCAGTAATACTAGCACAACAATACCAAAACTTGAAGCCCCAATTTATAGGTTGGTCTTTATGTATTGCTTTATTCCAGATCTACATTTAAATTTCACAAAATGGGCAAAACCTGAGCATGAAGAGTGGATTTATTCTTCTTGTGTGAAGAAGACCTTTTGCTCCACTTCAAATCATCAGTTGCTTTTCTAGCCCCTTTTACAGTATTTTTCCCAGTATTGATTAGATCTTTATCATGAGCATCCACTACGTGTGAATTAGCCTCCAGAACAAGAATGTTTTGATCAATCCTACTGCTGCTTGCAGTATTGAATTCCTCTCTGTATTCCTCGTCCAGTAAAAACTTTTTGTCAGTAGCATTCATCAATTGCCAATTTCTTCTTCATTGTCACTTTCTACATCGTCAGAATTGCATAAACCTCTTTACTAGAAGTGTTTGCATGAATATGAATGTAATGTTTTCGTTTGTTAACTTTGAGAAAGTTATTCAACACATGTTCGTGACTAGGCTGTTGTTAACCTGTCAATCTTGTTGTATTATTGACTGAATAACTGGATTCAGTATCCACAATGTGAGTCTGATCATTAAGACTATTTGTACACACTTGCGTGAGGTCTAGAACGCCCCTTCAAACAGTTACTTTGTAAGAGCAAAACGAAGTGTCTGTAACTTCCCTGCGTCTCGAAAGTAGTCTGTAGTTCTTCTAAATATATGTAACCACATAAAACATGGTGTCAGATTGATAACCTACTCGCCTACAGTGTCGTTTATTTTCGCTCGTGGAATACAGTGGATTTTTCATTTGAAGTCTATCAGAGAATCGTTTCACCATGTCAACAACGCCTTCTGTCGCTCACAGTAGCAGTGCTACTCAAGCTATTCAGTATGTTCAGTTGAATAATCTTATTGGTATAAAACCACCATTTTTCCACTGAGATAGTGTGGATTTACCGCAAGAGTTTCGTTCCTTTCGCCGACATTGTGAATTCCTGTTTTCGACTTCAATTCAACGTATTCGTGCCGACCAGCCAAGGAAATTATAAGTTACATTTTGTTATGGACGGGTCCACAAGCTGTCGTAATATTCAATATTTTCAGCCATTTATCTCCGATCGAAAAGGAAGAGCCAACCAAATTATGGGACGTTTTCTCAAGCTATTTTGAGCCAGAAACTAATTTTAGTCTTACCAGTTTTCAACGTAGCGCGAAATGAAGCAGTTAGCAAATGAACCGATCGACATATTCTTAATGCCGAAAATGCCTTTGCTAAAAGTAGCTATTACATATTACAATGAAAAATTAGGTGATAAAATTAGTGATTTGATAAAAACCAATGATAATGCTATCATACAGAACAAAAAAGGTATACGTACTATAACAAGACTTTTCTACAGGGCAAAATATTATGTGTCGTCAGTGATCAACGGATGCGAAATCGCTAGAATAGCCGCTAAAAAGAATGATAGGTAAGTGATAATCAAAGTTCACAAGTCCAAAAAGAACCATTTTCCCTCACAACCAGTTATCCTTCTATATCATAACTTGTAACCTTAAGTACCATAATGATCTATTTTGTCTACCCACCCCTGTACATGTAAGTTGTATAATACTATGGATATCAAGTGGAAGTTGTCAGTTTGCTTTAATTGAGTTTGCACACATGACATTCTACTTGTCTCTTTAATTTCATTTTGTTAGTTATCAGTATTTTTTATCAGGGTGAGTATCTTCACAAGTGCCAACTTTGATTCCTTTACTAGACCTGTATATACATTGAACTACACTTGAAACCAAGTTCTTTATTGCCTGTAGGAATGACCCAGCAGCAGTAATGGCCACTACTAACTTCCTAAGTAGTAAATAACTGCAATGACTCTTTAGTAGTAAGGAGACTTAAGTTAGCAAATCAGCCATTTTGATTTTTAGTTAATGAATGTGTTACATATACATATACCTAACCAAAATATGCCTCTTTTCTCACCAAGAAACTTCTCCAACGTACACAAGCTCGGAAGGAAGCATTGGCACTTAAGAGGGAGAATCTTGCTAGTGTACGATCAGGAGGGTCTGTAAAACCTGTCCAGAGAGAGCCATTATCGGTGAAGAATGAAAATAAAACCAATCAAACAAAGCAGGTAAAAAAATTTCCTTTGATATGGTGATTTATGAGGCTGTAGAATGAAAACTGTTCATATAACCGCAACTATGATGTGTTAATAGCCTTATCTTGTTATTTATACTAAAAGAAGCTATAGCACAAACCCATTTATTGTTGTGTAACATCACATTAGCAAATGATGCAACACCAAAGGCGATTTGACCTGGCAATGTTGAAGCTGTTGTGCTAATGTTTGCCATTAGATACAGTCTGTGTGCCTTTTGAATGTTTAACCTCCATGTGTATGATACCTGCATTGCCTTCTGCTGTTGAACTGACAGAAGGTGTACCCACTCACAGAAACTTAGATCAAGGAGCTAGCAGTTATCTTCAACTTCTTACTCTTGGTTGGAGTTTGAGACTGCTCTGTAGTCAATCAATCTCTTTTCGGGAATCTTTCAGTCAAAATTGAAAAGATAGGAGAATAAGTAAGGTTGTGTCAAGCGTTTCAGTCCCCTCAAAATACTAAGTATCTCTTGGTTACAGAGTTAAATATAAATTAAGACATTAAGAAGCAGAGCAAATCCTCCATTGCTACAAAATACCAGAGCAGCAAAGGGCAAGAGTGAAACAAGTAATGTATTGATGAACAATTAACAGAGACAAGGATTCTCTGTGTAGTGAATGTAATGTAAACAGTTGCTTGGGACTATCCTGGCAGGAAATCACACAAATGCACACATCAGCAGATTGGCTGTGGTGAGTTTCAATAAGATTCCATCACTGAAGAAAGCTCTGCAACAAAAACGTAAGTAACTGCCAACAGATTTATCTGAGCAACCACAACATTTTTCTGGGTAGGGTTAAGATAATTCTTAGTCAGTTCTTTTCCTCTGGTGAAATACAGAAGGCAGATGTAGTTGTGTTGGTTGACACTCAGCTCCGCACAATCTTTACAAGAATAAGCTCTAACCCAGCGCTGACATTTCTGTCGATTTCTGCTAGATTTGGGAAAAGAAATAAAAACCCCCTTCTTTCATTTCATTCTGATCAAAGTGTCTTGAGTTACTGACACACTTACCATAGCAGCAGTGTTTGTGGACCATGGCTATGAAACTTTGAATCTTAAAGAATATCCAAGACACAAGAAGATAACACGACTGATACTGTGTACGATTGCTTTGTTTTGAAGTCAATTCTTGCCCGGTGTTTCAGATCTCAAGTGAATATCTATTTTTAGAAACAAAAGCTTAAATGGGTTTGTGCTATTGTTATTAACTTGACAGGTGACAAGCTTCAGAAATGTACTGAGTATCAACTTGGCTATCTTGGGTTGTGTTCTCTAACTTCACAATTTATACCTGTTTTAACCTCATTCAAACTGTGAGGCTTGGACCCCCAGCAGTTTGTGGGTTGTTGGTTTTTTGCATGAGTGCTGTTTACAAAACTATGAAGCACTAACAAACGTCTCACTGTCAATTTTTAATTTTTTACATAAGAAAATTATATTTTGGCAAGTTTCAAATCTATGGATCGATCCTTGCCACCCTTGTAGACACCTTTTGTAGTCCACATTTGCAAAAGTTGGGGGGAGGGGGGTGTTGGTTTTTTTTAAACTTCTACCTCATTGATACAGGTTTAAAAGATTGTTTTGCATCAGTTTTAGTTGGAACTGGAAAAGGCTACTTTTTTCATTTTTAGCAATTATTTTACTATGTTCCAAAAAAGCATTTTCATTTATGAAGACAGCAATTTTTTTAGCCACATTAAATTCAATATTTATATATTTGACCAAGACTTATTATTACAATGCAATATAGCCAAGGCTCAGCTTTCAGCACTTTTGAAATATTGTATTAAAATATTGTAGGTAGTTATTGACCCCCTCTCAACTAGTTGTCCATCTATGTATTGATTTTTGTACATCACAAGTATATACTATCAATACCATTGCTATTGTGCTTGATACTACAATATGAAGCCTTGTTATAACTTATAACTGCACTTTATAACAATGATAAAAAGTAATTGTATAATTAGTTACCTTGTCAGAAAGAAATGGTGCCTTCTATTCACTTTATTCCCTACTACATGTCTAGTGCTTAACATTGTTATTCTTTTTCATGTTTTCCTGGTAGACTCTACAGCCTAAGGGTCCTCCCAAACCAACTGCAGTGCATTTGCCTTCAAAGAGAGAGTCATGCGAGCTTACAGCTGCTGCAAAGGACCTTTTCTCAGACAAAAGGAAGAAAGTTGACAGTCCAGCAGGTGGTTTTAGAACACCTTCCAAAGTTATCAATAAAACACCAAAGCAATCAGAAGTCACTGGTGGGTCCATTCAGGTAAATTTTTGTCATTACTACGAGTTGTAACAAAGTTTAATAATATACAATCAAACAAAGACACTGCCCTTGTAGTAGCATACAGACAAATGTTTGGATTACCCAACAACATAGAATAGCAGGAATTGCATGAATTATATATATATATGATATATATAAACAAATAAAAACAACAACTGGTTAAGCTGACAAGCTTTCGAAACTAACATTTCTTCATCGGGTCACTCTACAATCGGTTAGGAGGGTCTATCTTATACAAAAACTAAAAACAATAAAATATTCAAATTCATACGAGTATTAAAAAATATTTACAAATAGAATGGAATTCTTTAAAATCTAGGGTGAAAGCAAATTATGTACTTTATGTACTGATAAGTCTTGAAGTATTTGATTGTTTAAATGTCAGAGTTTACCATTTTCCAATTTGTCATATGCAGTCAGCCTATTTCAGAACTTAATTGAAAGCAAGAACCATCATTGCTAAAGGAAGGTTCTATTTACAAACTAGTAGGTTGAGTCAAGCAAGACCTGTGCTGCCCAATGAATATATTGCATTGATATACACAGTCACCTTATGAATTTGATGTATACACTAATCTACATAATAATAGGTAGATCATGGGGCAATGATAAGAACATTGCACTATCCTATTGATTGTCCTTTGTTTAACTGTTAGGATCGATTGGCAAGACTTCAAAGTCAAACACAAAAGGCTGAAAATGATGTCCTTGAAAGACAGAAGCAAAGACAGATGCAAAGACAGATGGAGGTCAAGAAGGAAAAGGAAGTGAAAACACGTGTGTCAGTACACAAAAAAGATGCGGACATGGAAGTAAGGCATTTTAATCAAGTTAATTGAGAAGTACATGTATGCATCAATTGTATGTATTGTATCATATTGAATAGGGTAGTTTTGTCTGGGATGAAGGCTCAACATTTGCCAATTATGACTGAATCATCTGATCATATATCAGCATCATTGCCATTGATGAACCAACCACACATGTTGTTATTCCTGCTGTAACCAGGAATGGAACTTTTATCTACCAAAATTTCCAGTGCAGCAGATGAGTAACACCATTTCCATCATTTAGTAACCCTTGGACAGAATTCAGGCCTGCTAATCTGCTACTTTTTACATTCAAATCTTGGACAATTTACTATCAAGGGTTTGTTGAGTCTGCTGTATAAGGTTCAGTTACATTGTTTAAGCAGAAGAGAAAAAAGTAGAGCACTAGAATGAATTAGGATTAATCAGACAAATATAACTGGTTCCAAAATTTGTTATATCCTAATCAGTTTGTTATTTGCAGCCTTGCTAATTAGATTTAGTAAACCTTTCTTTAAAGTATCAAAAGTCTTCTAAAACTATGGCAACTTTGCAATGCCATTGCAGGCTGATGTAGGTATAACATGAACTACTTTACAAATATTCTTTCTGTTTTTTGAGGTTTGCAAGGTATGCCAAAGTGTATTGAATACCCATCAAACTTTATGCATTTAATGACTATCATATTTCATCTTAATTCAAGTCTTACGAATGAACTTCCTATATGGTAATAAGGATGTTTGGGAAGAATTAAATTGATCCAATTGTACATACATGTTGTACTGCAGATCCTAGTACTGATGCTGTAGGACACTGGATGTGTAACTTAATGGTACCTCTAGGCAGCCTAGCATTATACTTCTGTTTGTATTAGGATTCTCAGCAGCAACAAGGTTTAGTTTGGTATCATATCAGCAAGTGCTCTGTAGATGTACAAATCGTAGAGATTAGCCAATCAATCAGTGCTTCCACTTTATGTTTTTACTTTATAAAGCGTTGTGAATCTTGTTCACGGAAGAGGAAATTACCTGTTCTAACATAGCCCATCCTTGAAGTGAAGTACATACCCTATAACAGCTATTAAGTTCTTATAAACAATACATTGCTTCTATGGACCCTCTCTCTCATTTTTTTCCTTTATGGCATTTAGGCGAATTATTTTATCAATATAACTTCTTTAACATATGAAATTAATATGTTGTTTTCTTGTACAGGCTAAAAGGTTATCTGCTTCTGTTGGTGATAAAGCTGCATTGTTTGAATCAGGAACACCAATATCAACATCAGACATTGACAGAATACTAGGGCTGATGGAAGCAGACAGTCCAGTTGTGCAACGGCGTGAGCCCACTCAAAAGAGGGAAGATCCTCCAAAACGCGATTATCAGAGTGATAAAAGATATGTGAAGGCCTATGCTAATAAAGATGAGATAAATTCTGTCAATGTTTTAAGAATGGGTAGTAGCCAATCAAAAGAAAACTGTGAGTTTAAAGCACCTAAAAATCAGCTGCTAGCTTCAAGATATTCTCAAGGTGTCAGGAGTAGTGTTGACATTGATTCAGCGTCAGAAGATATTACTGATGTCAGTCTTGCCAGTTATAGTGCCTCAGATGAAATGAGCAGCGAACAGTTTGACAGTGAGCAGATGGACAGCGTAACTGATGATGACATTGACTCCTATGAAAGCGACGAAGATGGCTATGAGAGTGAAAGCACCTGTGATGAAAGCGCATTTGATATTGCAGGAGTGTTGAAGGAGGCAGAGAAGGCAGAGAAAACAGAGAAAACCGAAAAGAAAAGACAGCTATCAAAGCAGAATCTTTTGCCAGATGAGCAACAAGAGTTTCATGTCTTATCACCAGCTACACCAGTTGCTCCTCCAAAGCCAAGCAGAGGGCATTTTCATACCAGAGGGGAAGATGACAAAGACCCAGTTGAAGATGAATCACTATCGAATTTTGAGAAAATGTTGAGACAAAAGGCCAACCAGATTAAAAGTCCAGCAATGGTAGGAAAACTTGATAACCTAGACAAGGATACCAATGTTAAGGCATATAACAATGCGCAAGTTAATACAGAACATAACGCAAATATTGTGAAAGTCACCGAAGCAGGAGGTATTTTAAGTCAAAACACCGTAGATGCAATGAAGGTGCAACCTGGTCAATCGGACAATCAGGTATGTTTTGGTATATTAAAATGGTAAATAATTTTGGGAGACTCAGTTGCAGATAATCATTCCTGCAATGTGTCATAGATTTAAGCTGCCTCCTTCCGAAAGCTTTGTGATGCTAAATAATTATGTTCCTTTCGTAAGTATCCCTTCCCCCGTAACTTGGTGTCAGTCAAAGTAACTGCTGACTGGGTAACATCGGAGTTGGATGATAAATTGGGTGCAACTACCCGGTATAGACGCTTAAGTTTAAGACTCCTTTTCTCACCTCTTCCAGAGATTGGGGACAGCAGTACTGAGCATGTATAGGCGTATTCGTTCATCTGGGAACGAAATAGACTGCTTTCCTGTCCTGGAGTATTACCTAGACGACCATAGGACCTCGCTTCTTGCAGGATTGCAGCTAGAGACTTCTCTCATGATATCCCCATCCTCACAGTGCTTTGAGGTGACTGAGAAGACGTGTACAAAAGATTAAGTGCAACATGCATATGCAGAACAATTAGCCACGGATTTATGAGTGCTCTTTTTTAGATAACTTCTTATATTATTAAATAGCCCCTGTTGCTCTTACCTATGCTTACTTGATCCACTGTGAAGCCGATCATTCTGATTCCGCTACCTTCACCAGTCTGAACCATGAGGGTTAGGTAGCTTCTGGTCGACCCATTTTCATTCACAGTTTGTTTTCACGTGCGCTATTTATTTGCAATCAGATATGTGTCCGGGAATGCGTGTTTTGGCTCGAAGAGCGCGATCGACAAAAAGTTAGGCTTTCATTCTACTTTTTGCGATCATGCAGCTGCAATCGTTGTATCGGACCTTATTGTTTACAAAAACTGCATTTAGTTTAAACGATGAACAGGCGTAAGACTTTTCTTTTCAGTTTTCGGACGTTTTCTTTACAGTTGTTGGCATTGTATATGATTTCCTTTCTCTTGACAACAAACTGATCACCATAGGATGCCCGCCGCCACGTAATTTTTCTTCGGTTCCTGTAGATGCAAGTCTTGTCAAATATTTTTGAGTATAATACATTCTTTTCTGTCTCAAGTATCAAAAATTTCAAGTAACTAAGGTTCATTTATAAAGTTGCTGCTATGAAAGGGCTGCGATTTTAGGTGAATTGAAAAGGTAATACAATCGTACCATATTATTTTGTGAGTAAGTAAACCAAAGATATTCAACTGGAAAGACCAGTTTTCTCCGAATTTCGGTTCTGCATTCTGTTCGAACATTAAAAGTAGTACATCGTGCTTGACATGGCAGTTGAACCACTACAAAGAGGTGGATTCTTTGAACACTACTTGTAATTCGATGTCCGAAAAGCTACCCCAAATCGCTACATTATCATTTCAAGCTCTGAAAAGCATACGGTAAGACTAACGTACTTGGCTAACAAGTTTGGACAGCGTGTTTAACGTAGAACTTTTAATTTGATTAAGCTGATTAAGATAATTATTGTTTAAATGACTAAGGTCTTTCATAAGCAAGTGGTAAATTCTGGTATTCATACGAAGTAACGACAAAACTGCGTATGTACTGCAGAAGTGCCGTAAGGAACGACTTCAGATACAGAGTTCTCTTCGCAGGCCTTCTTGATCTTGACCGTTACGATTAAAACTTTGGCATTGCAAAGTCTTGATAACATAAAGATTCTGTGCAGAAGGTCGACAAAGTGCTGGGACACATGCCTGTGAAGCGCTGTTCCCTCCTTTCTTTCCTTCCTATGTGGGTGCCAATAGCTTTGTGTTGTCTGACAACTGTAGTGTTTTGCAGTAAAATTGATAGCACTGAAGGCATCGTTTGCCTTTGAATTTGATGAGGCACGTAAAATTGAGATTTGCCTAGATCTTACGACTCTTCAAATCATTTTGGTTTGTCAGTGCTTCCTGACTTCACCATCGAGAAAAAACATACCCTCACTATAACCTTTGCAAATAATTGATTCCTGTCGAGGCGTTGACAACCGTCCCAAACCAAAGATTTTCTGTTGTCTAGTGGAAATAGTGGAGTTAGGCTCCCACGAAAGATTTTCATTTCCATGCAGCTGTGTACCTATCAGAACGGGAACTTTTGCCTCCTTGAAAGTACAATCATTACCTAAATGATTGTGTTTCTGTATTTCAGTTGCATTTCAAGTCAATGAATTGGATTTGGTATCAAGCTATTGAAAAAAATTTTGTCGCACAAATTTCAGCGCCTGATAAAAAGCGTAAATGGAAAATGGGATTTTGTTTAACAACATGGTCGAATGAAGGTTCCCAGTATGATCGTCGTGATATACAGCTGACTGCGTAGAACCATGACTAAGTATTGTAGATTAGTGACCCTAACCATGTGGTGCTGTAGGCACGCGAGATGCTGCAAATAGGACACACTCACAACAATCTACACACGACTAAACACCACTTAAAAAGCATGTCGGCTTAGTGATACGAGATTTGCATTACAAATGAATCATCAGTCTTTCCATTTAAGGTAGTGATGCCAGTGGGATACTCAGCCTGCATACGTCGCAGGTCTACATAGCATGCAAATGGAAGCAATAAAGAGGCTCTTCCCACGTTCGTTCTGTAGCCTGTGCCTCGTCATGTAAACCACTCGTGGTTTTGTAACATTTTTATCTGGCATGCAGGTCTGAATTCCAAATCCTTGTATTCATGCATTCTTGGCCTGAATTTACGTGCATGGAGAACATTTGTGTGAAAGGGGATAGCAAAGAAACCAGTAATCCAATGATAAAAACAGACAACTAAACATATTAATTTTGCCATTTGTAATTGACAAATACTGGTTCGAACACGTTCTACATCTTAGCTTCTTTGTCATCTGTGGCTTTGATTATACTACTGTCCGTGTTCCAGCAGCTGCGGTAGTCAGCAGTCTTCATTCTGTTCCGTCCACTGGACGCCATTATTCATTACATGATTATTAAAAGCTCAGTATATAGGTAGGTAGGACTAGTAGCATGACCGTAGTGCATACACTGGGATATGCTCGATCCTAGTGTTCGACCCGATGTTGCTTTCTGATAGAGCAGTTCTCCCCTTTAATGTAGAAGTCAACACGTTGTTTCTGTTGCTTCATAGGCTGTAAATGATGCTGTTGGTCAGAGCTCTGATGGAGATTACCTAGGGATCGATCTACCAAACCTACCGATGTCATCTGCGTTCAACACAGTTCGTGAAAAGCCCAAATCAAAGAAGGCTGCGAGGAGATCTGTTAGTTTCTCGGGTAATCGCTCTTCCCCCAAGGTTATTTTCAAGTCGGGTTACAATGAAGAAGCTAGTGCAAAGTACAATGTCAGATCAAATATTAAGGACGTGTCCCATGACACCATGAATATGTCAAATCATGAAAAGATCCAGGTATGTATAATAATTGTCTAATGTTATAGTTATAGCTAAAAACTGGATTATATTAGTAGTAGCACTCTATCTTGCTATGATTATTGGTCTTTGCAATTGTAATAGAAATGCTTTTGCGAAAGGTTTAAATGAAATATTTGAGTAGAAAAGATATTTACTGCATGTTGGTGTTATTTTGTTGAAATAAAATAGCTTTGTAGTAGCTCTTCAAGTGGAAGTTAACCTCAAGTTTATAAATTGGACTTTTAGAAATACCAAAGTTTGAATGTTAAGGCACCGTCTTATTATTCAAGGTGTCATTTGGGTTGCATTGGCATACATATGGTAGGTGAATATTTACGATACTTTTTTTGTATTAAGCCATACCCGCCTAGTTTTAGTTACAAATTCTTTCATCGCATATGTCAAGCCATTAATGCCCTTCTCTAAACAGCGAAAGATATCAGAAGTAAAAGATTGCGGGATGTGTTCTACCCGCTGAACTAGATATATTCACGTTAACATCGACATCTAGCTGTGCAAAATTTTGTTGAGCAGTCTCTAGTGTATGAGTTTATTCGATAGAAGTTTGCGATCCATTTCTGCAAGCATATCCTTCAGTAAGATATTTACTCCTCTCCACCCAAGGGTGTGAAATCTGGATGTGGCTATGATTGCCCAAAACACGTTAAGCATCGGTTTTGTCCACAGTCCTCAGTAACTGGGCTGTAGGGTGAATTATTGTAGGAAAGTAAATGTGAAGGAAAGGGGTGTTTATACAGATACCAAGTACTTTACTTGGACTTTTACCGAAGAACGTAGTTGTTTTATGACAAGACAATAAAGGAAGGGCAAACCCAGCTCTGTGTTCGTGTATCGTACCCCGTGAGCTTGAGTTATTTCCACGTTTTAGGTCTTTGCACTGTGACTCAGTAGCGTAAAACTAAACATCTTTTTATAAACCGTTCATGTAGTACTATCTCGAGGAAGCAGCCAACCACCAAAGCATCGTTTTGCAAGCAAGTCAAGCACTTAATTTATCTTATGGAAGTCTTGAAGACAGAAGGGGATGTCCAGAAGTCGTCGAAGGGGAGAGATTACTCCTGCTTGCAAGTAAGCAATCTTTCCTTTCCATGCTCAAATGATTGTAATTCTATCTGACATTTGTGGTTGGTATACCGGCCTACCACTATATCCACTACATTATTACTTTCTATGAACATCTGGGTTTGTGTAGCTGTCTTAAGTGAAATTAGAAGGCCATACAATAAATAGTATTAGTGTGTTCAAAAAGGTGATTTAGTGAACGAGGCAGTTGATGGTGCTAATGTTTCGGATGAAAATTTGTGTAAATGGGTCGCGACAATGATTGTTAGTTAGCGTTTGTAGAAGCAAAGTTCGTCTTGTACGATTATCCCTTTCCGAAGATGCCACATAAGACTCCAGCCACTGTGAAACTTCCATTCTTGTTCATATGTATGAGTGTCCTACATGAACAGTGTACCTTCGTCTTTTTAAGACAGGCGAGACTCCATGTTCATATCGTTACATAATAACCTTCTTCAGGCATTCACGCATAATTTACCCATTTGTGGCAAGAAGCACAACAATGAATTTGTTGCGCCAAATCCGAAAATTGCTTACCATTTCTTTTCCGTTCATATAGAGCATTCAAATCATTCAGAACTTTGTAAATACCCCGTTTCCACGCCTTTTAGTAGTAGAAGGCAAAAAAATGGACCGTATACGTTAGATATATACCACACTTATAGACTCAGTTGATGCCATGTGTGGTAGATGTCTATCATGTCGTGTGTCATAGTCTTTTTCTGGGCTACGTTTCGATAGATGCTTCTACCATCTTCAGGCTAGTGGATTCTGGAATTTTTGCTGTACTATTGCGGACCTTCGAAGGAGGTGTGGGGATCGTTATGTTTCAGTAGGTCATTTTCTTTTTCGAATACTAATAAAAGTTTACTAACTACTGAATCTATGCAGCCTGTCGTTGGTTAGTATCACTTTAATTTTATGCATGTTAAAATAGAAAGTATTGATGAATATTTATCCATTGCAGCTCAAAAGCGTTCAGCTTGTCTAGAAGAAGTTCAGAGATTGAAGCAAGAAAAAGACCCATTCAGCAGAGCAAGAGGAACTACTGATGACGGACCGGTACCTCCATGCAAAGCCACAGTTACAATTTCAGGTACGAGCCTGCTTCAAATCAAGCAATGGTGCGCATGGAATCTTTCAAATGCTTAATTGCCATTTCGAAGTTTATTTTGCTATGTTAAATCTGTGGTTTCTACGACGAATTTTAGTTGTATAGAGTGTAAAGAAAGCTGTGGCCATACTGACGGAATACACGTGTAAATTCATATTCTGATCTGTTTGGTTTGTTTTCGTGCAATGAATTGGTGCATAAATGCAGCGCCAGTGCGGTGGGCGATGAGTCCGTGAAATGTAGGCCCATATACTGCTCGCTAGTCAGCTAAGTATATTGGGTTCAGTCTCTTGGTTCATCACTTACATAGTGATCTCAACTAAATAACTAGATCCCCGGCTTCTTAAATCCAACTTCGAAAAGTCTAAGAATTGTAACTGTCAAAATGTAATGCTTTGTATCAGTTAAATTGGCAATTTGTACGTTCTCTTCCACTCTGAAAATCACTTTTGGTTCACGGTATTCAGTGTAAATTTTAGGAAATGCCTGAGCATTCTTTTAATGCCTTGTTTTTATGGTTTTGCATACATCTGTGCAAACCGTGGTTCTATATGACAGTGCACTGTCAAGGAAAGAGATGGTCCCTTAAAAGTGCATATTGATATAATCATTGAAATATTTGATGCAGGAATACTTTAACATCGTAGAGAGAAATGTTCATTGAAATCTTGAATATTTTTTTTCTTCAAAAGGTATCAACTTACCACTCAATCAGGACTTTATGATGGCTCTTCGATCTGGAAGGATGGGTAAGTTAGTCCTTCATGGTGGCAAACAATGACTTATATTTGTTCTTAGATTGCGTGTTGTAAGCATATGTGGTCGTTGAAGTTATTATATTTTTTTAGACAAGCCTGCTGCCATTTTCATACTCATTTATGATCATCTTAATAAACCCATGTATTTATTTTTGTTACCAAAGTGTTGAAGTGTACGGCGTTTGAGATGTCCTGTTTCGACAAGGCGATGAAAACTCCTCATAGTCTCCAGAAGTTTGGGATGAAAAGGTGTATAAAATATACCATTTGATCCCATCCCCTTCAGTTTTCATAATGAAGTTTGTGCTTCTTTGCTATGCCCATTAGGACTTAGCGAAAACTACTACTATATTTTTGTGAGGGACGCGCTTAGTGTTGATCTCAAATGATGTGTTAATACGAACGCTTTTTAGTTCATGCTGATAGGAGCTTCGGTAACATGACACGATGGCGGCCGAAAAGAACCAGGCAAAATGTAGTCGCGTTGAAAACCATGTTGTGCATGTAAACCTACAAACGCCACAGTCCCTTGTACGTGTAACTTTAGGATATAGTGGATCCGCGAGTGGATCGATGTTGGGAGATAACTAAAAATTTATGTGTATAAGACTATTTGATACGTATCCCCAAAATGCATTGTTGTACCCATACGTATGTTTTGTAAATTTCCTCGAATGGGAAGTTGTTGCCAAAACCTTTGGGGTTGCCACTATTATTATTACGATACCCCTTCAATTAGTTTCTTTCATCAGCTACTGTCCGTAGTTTGTGCAAGTCATCTGCAGATTCAAAAGGAAGAAAGTTCTTTTCGACAACTTCCTTTATGTCCTGATTGAGGACGTAAAAGAAGTGTGATTCATTTCTTGCAGGAGGGCAGTTCATCTAAGCAGTTAGGCTGTTGTTGAAAGAACGTGTTGGTTTTTTCACCTTGAATTGAAAGATATTATGGAAACACCCCACCGTCTTTTATGCCAGTCCCCCTTTTATGAAGTAATGTGAGTTATTTTTTATATATGTTTGATTTAGATCTTGGAGTGTTCCATTTCATCGTCATAGTACAACATGGTCCTCTTCAGGTTGATGGTACTACCGCAGTTTCAACTTACGATCAATTGAATGGAAATTGCCTACCTTTCAAGAAAAAAATTAGTCTGTAAGTATTAGCATGTTATTGGAATACAGCTACATGTTATATATATCATTAACTATCTGCTTTATCGGAAATGTTAGTTTTTTTGAGCTATATTTTGATGGGAGGATTTGATTTTGTGTCACTTTCATTCTTTACGATTATCGCAGAATTAATTATTTTAGAGACGAATGCGACGCACAAGCAAGATCGATAAATATTGTTCCCTTTCCTTCGCTAAATTGGCTGGTGAACACTTTTCACTTCTAGGAGATGATTATCTGTCTGTAAAGGACTAGTCGGGATAGACTAGATTGATTCAAGAATAATGATGGACAGAAACCTTGTGTTAAAGTATTAGCAAATGGGACGTACCACTCTTTTGATATAATTTTATTTTTAGAATGGGTCGTAGCCGTGCTATCTAGGCCTCTTAACCGTTTTTTACACGTGGCGAATAGCTTAGATTTGCATGATGTTGTAAATTTATATCGTGTCATCGAGAAGAAAGTGGATTTGAAAGTGTGGAGTGTCCAGGGTTCGAACTCCGGTGGTGACGTTTTCACTTCTCTGTAGTATCTCTTTAAACTTGATAAAATTATATTATAATCAGAGCATTTTTAGTCGTTTGGGATAACAAAGTGGAGTTTCTCCTTATTGTTATTGACGTAAAGAAATTTGTTCATCTTTTACTTATTAAAATACTTTATCTTCTCTTTCACAGGAAAAGTTTGCCACACGACTTTACTGTTACTGTAAGAGTCTTTGGAATGGTAAGAAAGTAGCTTTGCCGTATTGTTACGTCCTATTTGTTGCTTCTTAAGTTCTCATATTTGGCAATAGTACTGTATCATATAGGATGGGCGGTTGCTGAGATCCTTGACAACTGATGTAAAGGAAGCTATGTAACCGCCGCAAGTGCCTGTGTTTCTTCATCAAGTCTTGGATTTATATTGTCGTGTATTATTTACCTTTTCTGTCAAATGTTTTTGCAGATAATAAAACTCTTGTCCAAATTTTAAATTTCTATGCATGTGAAAACTCAGAATTGATGACAAGGTCTGAAAAATTTTGTCATTAATTTCGATTTTGATCGCGTCAGTCGTGCTGATGGATGTCATCAAATGTTCCACTGAAACACTGATATGGTTTTTCCGGATACTAATCTTTTATCACTTGACAGCTTTTCAGCTGCAGCCGTCCTTATAATATGTCATTGTAAAAGTATACGAAGATGATAGTGTGGCCTCATCATGATGCCTTTTTTTTGTCATTTCCATATTAGCATACAAAGAAGGGTGATACGTTGGTCAAAGGACGAAGAGCAGGGTCAACGTCGAAGGTAAGAACCGTTAATTGATGAAAATCTTCAAGGAAGTTACCTGGTTTCAAGACAATATTATACCATTTTATAATGCACTTCAGAGTACTCGGCGACCTCATCTTAACTATTTTTTAAGACCTCTTTTCTGCACGATTCCAAATGTACGAGGGTCATTGTTATTTTTGACTCTCCATCAAGAGTAAGCTTTATCATATTAACTCTTGTTGATTACTCGTAGAACAAAGAATCACCCGGTATTATGAAAAACATGTTCTCTTCACTTACACCCAAGGTATGTACGAACTGTAGTTAAATATGTAAGATGTTTTTCTTTCATGGATATCCTATATCCTACATCTTTTTTGTGATGCTCTCTTTTATTTGTTAAAGAGATAATCTCGGAATGAGGTGGTGTGTGTGTGTGTGTGTGTGTGTGTGTACTAGAGGTGATGAATTTTAAAAGCTGCCTTTCCTTTACTTATCATAAGCAAATCCATTGCTTACAACATTCATAGGTTTGATTTTTTCTTTTAATTGCCAAGCCAACTTATAGGGTCTTTTTTAGATAGAAAACAGGGTAGCCACCCCTCTCAGAGATCCTGGAGATTGCCCGAAAACAAGGCATTTTCCTGGAAAGTGAAGAATGTAAGGAAAAGGTCTCGGGAATTTGTTAGATTGACGTATTAATAGTGTATTGATTTGGAGTTATATCATGTTTATCATTACGATTTGGTTTGTCGATGAAATTTTGATACAAAGAAGACGACAAAACGTTGAATTCTTCTCTTAGAAGATAATGGTCAGGTTGAAGACATTTGTTTATTTCGGGTTTGGAATCCTTTTTTGCTTTCGTAGTAAATGGTACCATAGGCATCTTAAACGTACCTACAGCCTTCTCCTGCACTGTCTTCTTTGTTTCCTTAACCAGTGTCAGGTCGTGGGAGCACCCTTGACGACACATGAACAATTCTTTTCCACTCCGCTCTGTCCCTTGTCTTCCTGTTGGCTTCCATCGCACTCAAGCATGTCCATTCAGCAATATTGCT
>JAAAKL020004571.1:0-20721 GCA_010016065.2 Carybdea cf. marsupialis auct. non (Linnaeus, 1758) | reverse complement strand
CAAACTGTTTAATTATTGACTATCTATGTAAGTTATTACTGCACCCAGAGGAATGACGATGGATATGGACGTTTCTAAACTGAATCTCTATTGACAAGGTCTGTAATGAAATTTGGCTTCTCATGGCCTGAAGACGTTTCTAATTACTTGACAGCCTTACAAAAATGAACTTTGCTTTGCCGTTGTTTATTATCAACGATCTGCCGCCATGAAAAGGCTGGCTACTCCTTGTATTTCTCCGAGCTGCTATCGGGCACAATCTGCTCCACGGCTTCGTCTCTATCGAGTACATCAAATTCATTTCAAGTTTCGACAAATACTGTGATATGATTGGCTATCAAAAAATGAAGCTGGACGCAAGATTCAAACTTTCGATGTTAAACTCAGCTACCTGCAGCCATGTTTGCCATCGGAAATCTTGAAGCCCCGGTCATTTTTTGCTATGCATCCAGCTTCAAAGAAGCCTCGTGTGTCATCAGCTTTAGAGCATACAAAGACTGGTACAAGAAGATGAAAATTTACAAAAAAGTTAAAAGCAATGACATTTTGGGTTGTCTTGCCCTTCCTTGTGACATGCTCACTACATCATCCGCACTCCACCCATCAATTTTCTTAATCATACCCACAGAGTTTAATTTTAAATCTGGTTCTTTTTTATTAGTACAATACCCGTACAAAGAGCAAAATTATCGGGGAGGTGCGGGTTAAAGCCTCCAATTTACTGTCCCAAGAGTTGGAAACTTGAATCTATTCTGCCACAAATGATACAAATGCAAAGTTGCTAGGTTTA
This sequence comes from Carybdea cf. marsupialis auct. non (Linnaeus, 1758), assembly GCA_010016065.2. Lineage (NCBI taxonomy): Eukaryota > Metazoa > Cnidaria > Cubozoa > Carybdeida > Carybdeidae > Carybdea > Carybdea cf. marsupialis auct. non (Linnaeus, 1758). The sequence goes on along the minus strand of JAAAKL020004571.1, from coordinate 19,931 downwards.
GCCTAGACCTTGAACCCGTTACTTTAAAACTAAGCATAATGCACGAAAAGAAATTATTTTGGGAGCTCCCCCTCCCACCGTCGTCACTGAATACGACCCTGCAGTAGCTTGATTCTAAGACCATGTCTATATAACATACAACGCTCGCATGCTAAATGTCACATTTCACATTTTACATGCCACTTGTCACATGCCCTGTAAGCGATGCTCTTCATTTGCCAATGCCTTGCTTTAGTCTTTAACTCAAATGTTACCATCCAACAACTGGTTTCTTTATGTGTTGAGTTAATAGGCAATGAGTGACAATAACTTCTATGTCAAAAGGATTCTTTAATTTGATAACGACAAAGTGATACAGATCTGCAAATCTCCCGAATTTAGCCTACTCGAGCAAATTTCGCGCCGAAGTCCCTACACAGGATATTGTTTTGTGTCATACTGGATTCTATTTAGAAGTTTTCAGGGCCATTGCATTCCCCCTGTTGCGGGCATTGCCTTTAAACCGTTTTCTGGGTATTCTACTGTTTCTAAAAGTTGGTGGTTTGAAAGGAACACTCTGTTTGGTAATCTAAAATCTACTTCATCAAGGTAAAAGTAGACGGAATATATTTATCAAAGTCAATTTTGTAGTGCATCTCAAATATCGTTAGCTAGACAATCGCAAGCATCACAGCCAAGCCCAACTGCAAAGGACGATTGGAATACATGTAATGCTACATGTAATGATAGATAGTTGTCACATCAACAGAAGGCAGGAACGTCATTAAATTTCATTTGCTACTTTAAATTCATGATAATTTAGTTATGCAACAGAAACGAAAGGTTTCTTGCTGTGTGTTTTACCTGATTAGGATCTTGTTTGAAACACCGAGTGGATATTCGAAATGTGTATTCTATATATTGTAATTCAATGCCATGCACTTTGTAACTACGCAGATAGTCATCCGAACTAGTTTTAAAGTACTCAACTTTGGATGAGCTATGTAAGTGCAGCAAGTCGGCAACAGAAACCGACGCCAACAATGTTTTAAGTCTGACTGTCGACTTCATTTCTGTTAGGATTCGGCAGTAGTTTTAACAACATACATTCAAAAGATGCTCCAAAAGCAGGTCGTGTCATTGGTCTCAGGTAAAGTGCTTTAAACAGACGCAACAAGGAACGAGGAATCCGCTGAAAGAGACAAATTGTCTGAGTACCACAACACGTCCAGTGGGCAATCCATCAAAGCCGCGGCCTACATACCTTTTTTAGGAACTCCAAGACTATTTGTGGTATTAAAAACTTTACAACTCAGATACATACAGTAAAATGGTACTTTCTCTATTGAAGAGAAAATTCAATGAGTTAGTAATTTGGATTCTAATACTCAGAGCACTACCAAATTTCAAGAGCTAGTATGATTGTTACTAAGACATTTATCGAAGCAAGAGTTAAAACCCCCAAAACTAAAAACCAATGCCTTATCTGACTGAATATCACCAAGATTTGGAATCTGAGTCTCCAAGCTGATGAAGAAATTTTAGTTGAAGAAAGTCCCTTGCGAGGGTGGATTGCGGGTGATACTCCACCGGTCAAACTAGACTTTTTGCAGCTACAGAGATCTGGTGAGACACAGCATATTACCCATAGAATACGTATTCTATGATATTACCCTACGAAACGACTGCCTGACAAATCTATCAGGTGGATCTGGTAGCAGAAACGCAATCTTTTGGAGGAACTCGGATGTCCTTATGATGATATGAAAGACGACTTCTTAACTTGTCTTTTAAATTGATTTATGTGCTGGAAAAGTATGCCATTCTCTGTTTGCTTCTCTGGTTCATTAACTGAGTGGGATGAAGGGTGGAACAATGATAAAGTGTAATGAGACATTGTTTCTTAATCATAAGAGATCTATTTCTGAATTGAAGGCATTCAATTTTTGTGCTCGTGTGGTTTACGAGAGTTAAGAGTCGGTTAAAACAGAATAGATCTCCGCGTTAGCTGTAAAATGAATAAATAGAATCAAGTGTTTTCTTCACAAGTTGGTAAATAACTAGTTTTATTTCCTAGCATTGGTTATGAAGAAACGTCTATTATAGCGAAACGGGAGGTTTGTTTTCCGCTTATCCTGGAATAACGACACCAGTTACTGTATAAGGAATTATGGTAGTAAATTCGATAATTTGGGGGCAGTGCTATCATGCTTAAATGAATACTAAATCAATATCAATCCAGAAATACGAAGAATTAACAACGAATTGCACTCAGAAAACTCTCGCAGTCAACAGGATATAAATTAGGCAAATAGTCAACATAACAGTAAAAGTAGATACAAAGAATACTAGATGCGACAAAGATTCATGGGGGTGAGTGCATTGAAGTAGGCTATAGCGCAAGTAGAGATAAACATCATGATAAGCATATCATTGACTTAACAATCAAGAGTGGATGCTTTGTATCAAGAATAAAACGTATGTTACTTTTGGTATTTTTCACTCACGTAGAGAAAATAAAGGGGCATTACATAGGGTGAGAAAAACATATGCTGGCCATTAAGGGGTCGGTAACTGTGATACCGATTGTGGGTTCCGTAAGCCTATTTATGGCGAGGCCCATCTTACAATGGGAGCGCTTGCGGGAGGGTCAAGAATTTGGGACTCAATTAACGCTTGAAAAATACAGTATGTAAACTCAGAAGGAATTGCTGACTATTACAGGTTATTCAATGATATATATTAGTGGTGAAGAGCAGTTACAAATTAGCAATATGTAGCCCCAAGTAACTGCAGTACCACTGACAGATGCAGATGCTGGTGGCAATCAATTGATGCTGTCACTTAATGCCAGGAGCAATGCATATCATAGCCTCTCACTTAAGAAGTTTAGAATTTTGTACTAAAAATTCCGTAACTAAGACAAGCAGTTGCTGATTTTTTGTAGTGTCGTTCAAGGTTCTGAGTTTCATACTGAATCGCAATATTGGTTCAAAATGTATCTTGTATAACTTTAACCCCTAATAATGTTTTATCATGATACCATGAAAAATTTACACGAACCATAATATTTCTTTATCCTTTATTATGCCCATTCAGATAAACTTCGATGTGTAACCATGAACTGTAGTAACCACATCATATGGAAAACGTTTTCCTCTCAATCTAAACTCTTTAAGCATTAGTCAAGAGTGAAAATAGCTATGCAAACCCATACAGTACAATGTTCTGCTGTACACCGAATTTAGTAATATACATGTAATATAGTACGAAAAAGTAATATAGTCCCTCCACATTTTGTTACCAATCCTTCTTTTTAAAGTATAATAGTATGATTACTTTAGAATGGAAACGGGTTGAGTTCATACAAATCAATAAATGAGAATTTTATTGCTTATTTGACATTCACTGTTATTTCAGACTTCAGGTGTGTTATGACCACGCCCTCTTGACAACTTACACCCCTAAACAGTCTGCCACGTTTCCACTCCTCATCTGCTGCGTGTCATGGCAAGTATGTAATTTTAAAGTTGTACTGGATTTCATAGCTCTCATGTTGGAAACTGAGAGTACACCAGCGGTGTGATGCAAGTTTAAACAGCGCTATCAAATACCGTCTTTCGTTAACCGATGGTTAAGCTCACTGTCACTGGCAACAGGAGCTTGGTTATTTAATGCCATCCTCTTGTTCCCCCTTGATATCATGGCACGGTATCTTTATTATGTATATTTGTTACAGGCAGAAGTTGAATGTGTATTTATGATATATATAGGAAAGCACAATTGATGCATCCCACCCTGTCGATTCCCAAAGGTATTATATTGTGATATAATATATAAGATTTACTGGAAAAGTATATCAGGGGTTTGATTTCGTATCTTGTCTATACATGCACCATAACATGTTTAACACTGCCTAGATTAGGAGCATCACTTGACAAGCTATCATGGGCAGTGTTCAACAAAATCACAGCACCCTTTCTTAAAAGTCAGGAAATTTTAAAGCTATATTCAAGGGAAATTATGTCTTACTGACATGAGAAATTTAAATTTATCTATCGTCAGAAGAAAAGACAGGTACTCATTTCATTGAAACTACTTGTTTCAGATACAGTGTTTCGGAGAAGGGTGTGCACGGGAACGCCACGAAGCTCGGAGAGAACCAAATACGAAGGGTAAATAACGGAATGGATGGGAAGGTGGAATATGCAAGGGTGCAGCTGAACACCAGAAGCAAGGCTCCAAAGATGCGAAGGGGCGCAATGTAGAACCATTGAAGTTTGTAAAGGAATAATGCGAAGAATAAATGCAAGAACAAAATTCAAACAGCAAAGTATTACAAATTCTATAACAGTTATCAACAACTAAGAAAGTAAACTCCAATGCAGACAGCATGCAATTTGTTTGGACGAAAATCCTCTCTCTACAGTTTGCTTTTTTAATTAGTCACAAATTTGTTGCACATTACATCGATGAAAGTTATTTAGGGTTCTATATACATTGACTACCAAAAAATCAGGCGCCAAAATTTCGGAAACTAATGTTTCGGACAAAATATAAGACTGAATATGTCGTTTACAGGCACATTTCGGATACGATTTAAACTGGGATTAAACTCTTTAACTTGTCTTGAAAGAGTAGCATATTAATGTGACGCTCAAACTATCGGATACGATTTAATCAGAAAAATACATTTGCGACTATGTCAAGGTCCTAAATGTAAGAATGCACAATTTTTTTGATCTTTATGTATAGAGCCAAACACGAGGCAAATTCTATATATTTTTTATTCTATGAAATTTTATTATCGTTATATAACATTATTGGTTTGACCTATAGGATATTTTCAAAAGATGCCACACTAAGTTGCTTAAACGCACGCTTTTGATACAAAGCTTCTAAACCTTTATGAAGCTATATTTTTATTAACTTGATGATGATAAGAAGAAATTTGGATACGTTGTTGAGCAAAGAACCTGAGAAAAAGAATTAAAAGAAAAGCGCATTTACAGCGAGTTGGATAGAACTGCAATTAAAAATAACCAAGTCGAGGTTGGATATCGCATTTTATAAATTCCGTTCAGACATTGGTTTGTTTCAAAAACACACCAAATTTTCATTAATAAGTACCTAACTATTCCACTAAAGCTTTAAAAAATTTTTGTTTTAAGGTTTAGGCAAATGGTTTACAAGTATTCTAAAAATTTATAATCTAAAAAGCAATGGACAAACTAAGTCTCTCGTCAATTGCCATGATCTGTGCAGTAAGTGCTCATGATACTACGAATGTCAAAAAAGATAGCCTTGACTATAGCATCATGTGGCATTGTGGATGTGACCAATGACTTCCTCAAGTTAAGCAGCCCTCTTATCCTTAGCAACATTCAAATTAACTCACTAAAAGGTGAATCTCAAAAGCAGCATTCACACTAAATATTACAACCCTCAAAAAGGTATAACAGGTGGTCGTGCCAATGCCATACGCTTGATTATGATTCAAGACAGTTACTAACAAAGCCCTCATACCCCTGGTTAATCCAACTGTAAAGTTTATCCTTTCTAGATTCGTGCTACAATCGATAAGCAGCATGCAACTTTTCGGCAAATTAAAAGGACAAAATATTTGATTGTGCTTGTTGTCCCTCCCCGAACTGTCAGTCGTGATTCATAGTACCGGTAGTGTCGAATTCATGTAATATCACTTGAGGCACGAGAGTTAAATTTTTCTCTTATTTTTATAAATGTTAACATATTTTCTATCTAGTTGACACTTTTTACCTAATTCGGGTATTTGCAGTATTGTTATTGGATCTGTAGAAAACAATCCTTTCCTCGTAGCGATGTGTAGAATACTGCCGATACTTGCTTGATAACTTTCAATCTCCTTCACTACACGCTAAACGATCTTCCAAAATAATTAAATAAGGAACCTACATAAAGGTGTGGGTATGCAGTGATCACAATAATCGTTATAGGACGTACTCTGAAACATTACATCTACAAGAAAAGTTAAGAACTTAGATCTATTAAGACTCATGTCCATTAATACAGAAACAAAACTTATTAAATTGGTTCTGGAAATCGTAGCTGAAGCTAAGTGGTAAGAAGGAACCAGCCCTCCTTATATAAGTCAAGAGGAGGCTTAAGGTGTTCGTATTCCTCTCAGATAATCAATACGCCCCTCTATGCTGTCTTTGGTGCCCTTAAGTAATGCAACATTTGATAAATTTGACAGGAAACATAACACTGATTAAAGGCAGAGGCTAATTAACATCAGTAAAATACGTTTCTTATTACTAATATATAATTTCATTGTGAAATGGGGTTAACTAAGGAGTAACATCTGCAATAGAAAAACTCGGAGATAAAAAATAGTGGGACAACTACGAATCAACTAAATTGCTCCTTCCATTCCCTTCACTGTGGCCAGGGTTTGAAGATCTTTTTCATATTTTATGTTGTACGCCCTCTTGTAAAGGTTTGCCATCCCAAACCCCTTCATTATAAATATTGCCGTTACAAACCATCTCTAAGTCATTCAAAGATGGCTTAGTAGTTCTGAGAAACGGTAATGTTACACCCTGATCAAGTCTGATCGAGAAGGAGAAGGAGAACTGTGGGACTTTATGATTTTCACTTACGTCAGTACATATCCACAAATCATATCATCAGCTTAGGACTACGACACGGTGATTACTCTAAACGCACAAAATTCCTCGAGTCGTCTCTTTCACAGATAAATTGTGCATTTCTTTGAAGAGAAATGGTGCTACCATTTTCCTCTATGTGACCCAATACTGGAGTATTTTAAACTATTTATCTATCCCAGTACGGCATTCCTTATAACGCCGTTCCTTACAAACGAGTATGCATGTATACCGTGTAAATAGTTTACTCCTGAAAGCCAACTTGTCTTCTTAATTATTCCTGACAGTTAAATGTCCTGATTCATACCAATATATGATAACAACTTAAGTGCGACTTTGCTTCTCTTTTTTGTCCCTGAATCCTATGAGAAAACTAATGACTGAGTACTGTAAAGATGCAGCTAAAGTACCACAAAGGACTATTACTTCGTACGTTATGAAACAGACCTTCTCTCCCACCTATCATTTTATCTGATGGGTTATTCTAATGTTTCGGTCATGTATAATAAATTATCTTTTGGGGGATTAATAAGACAGGAATTCTACTTCTTTATCAAAACTGTTCCTTTCCAAATCTCCTTTATAAAAGTATTCTACTTTTCATGTAAGTACCAAGTAACCCTGATGCAATATTCACTAGAATAGAGGCACTAATACCACTTTCCTAGCACGTCCTTAACCCAGTCTATAATAATTCACAAGTCTATAATAATTCACAGTCATTTGCAAAACTTTACAAGAAGTAACGCATGTCAAAGAGATTCTTCTACTGCTACACTATAAATATACCAGTATTTACTTGAAGCTTATAGATTTGGAATACTCCCATGTTATCACAGGTTGGAAAAATCAATCTATTTACAAACTCGTTCTGAGAAAAATGTGACCACATTACCTAAGAAAATAAAGATTGCCACTGACTACAAAAGACGCCGGTTAGTCAAAAACTTGCATTCCATAACTGTACCATAATATTAAATATTTCTAACACTGTGTCAAATTGTGACATTGAAAATTTGATCGTTAAGATTTGCAAATGACTGTGATATCCTAACAATATTTATATGAGCAATTCCTATGAAACAGTAATATCAACAAATTCATACAGACTTGACGAATTGAAGACATCATCCCTACAGTTACTTTTTAAAATTTTGATCTGTACATAAATTAAGATATATTTCATCAAAGAGCAACATTATCAAAAAATTATTAGGAAGGTCCTTTACAAGACATCATGCAGCTGTTGATAAAATTCCCTCGACATTGATCCCAAGCATCATTTCTTTCATGATTTTCTTGGTAAATGTTTGTGGCTACTTCCTAATCGCTATGTGTCCTGATTCATACTGATTGATGATACCAACTTAAGTGACCCTTTCTTGTACTGTTTTTCCTGATAACGTGTCTTCCTATTCCACTCATGCATGTAATGTTTGGCAATCAGATTGGATCCTTATTCTTGCCTCCTCTGATCAAAAGGTCTAGAGTTCAATTTGATAGCCTATTGATCCTATTCGTGGCATCTTCCTTGGAGCCGAAATCATGGGATAACGATGGCCGCTGTTGTATCATCATTCAACCAGAGCACACCCATTCCCATCTATTATACTTTATGTGTATGTGGTTTTGAACCTACGTTACTCTCATAGTCTTTAACATGTTGGGAATTTCGTAACTACATGAATTGTAAGTTCCATATGTCCTGCACATTTTATGAGGAAATAATCTCAAAGAAGCTGAAATGTTAAAACTCATTTTTCTACATATGTAATACTGAGTCAAAGCTCCATTTTTCTTTTCATTTTTGTGATGCTAAGCTGTTCAAGTCTGTTTTTAAAAAGTTTAATTGGTTAAGGCGTCTACCATGTATTCAGATTCAAACGCTGATCCTGAAAATATTTCCATCTTACGTTCCCTCCTTGTTGCGGAGAGGGGTATGTTCACATAATTTCGTATCCATAGTTCTTCACTCCTTTTTGCATTCGTTACATATTCGTTTATCGGCTTTTATCTTCATGCCCTTTTCGGTTTTATAATATGTTGAATTTCAATGCTAATAATTCTACGACGCCTTCCCATCCCACATGCCTTTCTTGGTATGGAAATAATGGAAGAAGTATGGCAGCTTCAGTCGCTCGATTTCATATCCGTTTTTGATCACACGGTCTCCAAATTCCCAGTCTTCTCCACCCCAGGCATTGCGAAATTTTTCTACATTCATTCCTGAAAATTAAAGAGAGAATTATAAAATGCAGTGTGACTCATTGCTAACTTCACATGGAGGAAAGAGGAGAAAGAAAAAAGGTTTGAAAGAAAGTACAACGAGATTTAAGAAGCTGTGAATCTTAAGGAGCTGGTTTGAGGCTTAACAGCCGTAAGCAATCCACCCTTGACTCTGCAATGGATCGCAAAGTTCCCTCAAATTTAAGAAATACTGAACTCTTATGTATCTTAAATGCTTTCATAAATGTTTTCATAAAGGCACATGGCCTATTAGAATAAGCTTAACTCTATCCTAAGTGAGCTTCTTGAGTTCTAAAAGGCAACGACGGAGGAGACGAGCTCATTTTGCAAGCCGCATTAAAGTCCGTGCAAAAGCCAATAACCTGGTTTATAATACTTAAATTATTGTCCTAAATTAGCTATCTGTTACAGTCAATCAGCATAATCAATAAAATGGTGATGCAACAGTGTTTTGAAAGACCAAAGCAATATTTTTTCTCTGACCATTTATTTTTCGTGATCTTTTTATGTAATTGTAAAACATCTTTTATCGATTGAGAAACTTCTGTAATGTAGTGATTGCTAATTACTGATAACCGGTCGAAACAAATAACAAATAACAAAATATAGTATTGAACTTCATGATACAGGGTTTTTTTCGTATATGCGGTTTGGCACCGGTCCGCTATTTTGCAATCAGACTCCAAGTCACTAAATTATTTTCTGGGGGAAACTATTTATGTTATCTGTGAAACATAAAACAGATGTGAGAACAACTATTTGTCCAAAATAAGTCCAAAATATTTGGCAAGTGGGCAAAAGTCTGCCAAAATAAGACTCCAACTTTTTTTACCATTACAATTTTTTGTTCTCTCAGTTTAGAAAAATGCCTAAAGGTCTATACTGGGAGGCAAATAAAAGTACCTTCCACTGGGATGAAGATAAGATGGTAATAAGTAAGGTAGGAGGTAATAAGATGACCAACCCGCTCATAAATATATATATATATATATATATCAGTTTGACACAAGAGTATCATAGAAAAAAATGATGGCAAGCTCGTTAAGTTAAACGGAGCATTAGCAATAAAAAGGTACTTTCATTCGTGTTCATTTACCTCCTACAATGTCCCAATCGCTTTTGTATAGCCCAAATACTCCGTAGCCAAGGAATTCCCAGAATCCAGCAGCTTTAAATGGGAATCTACCACAAGCAAGTCGAAGCAGAAGAGGAGTATATCCCATTTTCCCTTGGACACAATGCTGCCAAAAACAGAGTAACAAATATGTTAAAAATTAAAGCAAATTGATGTCATCAAACACAAGGAAGCTCAAGTGATTTTCAGTCGTTAAAAATAGACTCGATGCTAGTAGGACCAATATGTATTGGCCAATTATATTTGAGGGATTTGCAAATTCTCCAAACATCAGACAGATACACGTCTTACAAAAAGAGTGATTTTGTCAAAACGTAACCAATTTCAGCCCCTTGCCAGTTAAGGAAATCAGAGTTCTTTGGCCTCCAAACTAAAAAAATACGGTCTATGATATTCCTTATTATGATAACAAGCCAATCAGTACTTTCAATTAATTTTGTGTACGGAAGAGATATTCATCTCGATAGACCATTTGAAATACTGCTTGACTCTACTGATTGGCTAGCGCAAGAAACTGTCATGTACTTGACCCCTATCCAGGTTTGCTTGAAAGTTATCTAGTTAAGCTGCATTGGAAGGTTTTTGAGTTTACACTGAAGAGAATCAAATATCTTTATGTCGTTTTTCACTGCAGAAAAAAGCCACCTGTATCCTTTCAAGATGTAAAGGGCAAAAGAAACTTTAAGAACCTTAATAACACAAAATCAAACATATTTAGATAGATTACATGGTTAGATAAAACTACTTTCAAACATTATACACTATAAAAGACGCATATTCTTTGGCTTTTATTTCATTTCTGAAGCTATCAATAATGGGGATGTTATAGTATTGAGATTATTATCGAATAGCTAAAAATGAATATCAGGTTTCTTATTTTACAGTTTCTAGAGAAGAGACAAGAAATCCAAGAGAGAAGAGGGTCATCGAAATAGTTGTAAAGTAACGACAGAATATAAATATATAGTCTGTGTTTAAAGTATGCATGAATGACGATTCATATCGTGCAATGTATCTGTTGAACTTTTCACCCTCATTACTTATTGATTACAACACGTAACCAATTTTTAGGTTCATGACCTAAGTTAACTAGATCTCACGACTACCTTTAGGAAGAATGCTTGAGATGAAAACAATCTCATTGTTATTCCATTTCTAACATCTATGCTCATAATAATAGTGGTTCTCCCTTGAAAAAATGCATGTTTGTAGAGGATGATATGGAAATGGAAGAAGTAGCTTTAACTTTAATAACTAAATAGATTCAGCTATCAACAGGGAACCAGATTACAACGTATATCGTCAATAGCGAATGTTGTGATCTGCTATGACTTCTCGGTTTCACAAAACAACCGTGACATTTCAATGGTTACGATGTTAGTAAAATAACAATGATTGATTTACTATTTCCAAAGTCTTAAAAGTAAAAATTCGAGAAAAAATCATCATCAATATCATCATCATCATCATCATCATCATCATCATCATCATCATCATTATCAGTGGCGTATAAAAGGGGACGCTACAAACCAATGCCGTCCTCAGGCCTACGCCAGCACTTTTCCAAGTACTATTTAGCTTCTAAAGGGATACTTTAGCAAATCAGTAACTTGCAATTGGAGGTTAATCTATGTTCTAAAGTGGTTTACAATTTTCTAGGGATGCGCCTCGCCGTAAATGACTGTTAAATGACGTCATCTGACTGAAGGGAACAGTTGTGCCTCTCTAAACTTATGGCGGCTGAGACTGCAAAGAGAGCGACCCGTATTCTCTAATCATTCAAAAAGTTGATTCACACCCAGATGCTAGACCAGCTTGTGTTGCTTGCCATTTTTTTAAAGTTCGTAATATTATATTCACATTATCGTCACCTAATAATTTAGTGTACGGCGACTTCGTATGTAAAGATAAACAAAGCTGCCAGTTGAAAACTTGGCCGTGTAAGTTAGACCAATTGTGCTTACTAAAGGTGGCAGCGAAATAGTAGGAATTACAGTCAAGTCACATTTAAAAGTACCAAACAATTCGTAATATTTTAAAATTAAGAACAGAATAGGAATGATAAGAACAAGAACATTCAGGTTATCATTTTTGAATTATTGTACTGTCGGGTAGAAAGTTGGGAAGTTGGTTACACTGGCTACGCTTTATAAGAATTGGCATTTTGTCTCAGGGACTGAATTATGAGAATTACCTTCCGTGTATCATCTATAAAATGCAACGGGAATTCCAAATGAAGATCTGTTTGAAGAACTATGCTGTTTTTGTCATGAATTGTGTCAGCTGCATCTTGTATTGCTATTGTTTTGTGAAACTTTCCGCTTTTCTTGATGACCTGTAAATGATTACAAATTTGAAATGATGGTTAATTGTAGCAAATATAGATGAAATAAAAACATTTTCTGCTAATAATAATCGAGTTTCGAGGTGAGCAAGAAAATGGTAGCTTAGACACTAAGTCGCCACTCCATCCCAAACAGAGGCTTAAGATAAATATCAAAATTAGGTAGATCTCAAAAAGAATCCTCTTCCTATAAAAGAGCGCCCAACCTTTAACTAAACTGAATCAGATAAAACAAACCAGAAAGAATTCATTTTGATTATATTTTGCAGGGAAGTAGTTAGAATTTTTCCGTAAGGGCAAAGGAGGAAGCGTTGATCCGCTGGATACTACCTCTCTGAGGTACGAAAATTTTGTTGCCAAGCATAAACTAATTATTTGGCTTTAAATAAGGGAATTTGACAGTAATTTTAAAGGACGACAAAACTTTTGAGACCGAGACTGCGGAAGCAATTGCCACCCTTCCCCCCTCCCCCTAGCTACGTCCTGGTTTGACAGCGAGAATCTAATTTTCAATTTATAATAAAAATCTCAAATTGTCATGGTCTTCAAGGACTTTTATAAGTCCATACAAGTAATATGGCCGATATATATTAAGCACTGATCTCTAAAAAAGACTGGATCGACCTTCCCATTGTTTCCAACAGCAAAGAACATTGTTTATTAGCATCGTTTAATGGGGCCTAAAATGACGTCCAACGACTGACCTCGCTTTTAGACGGAAGATGCTTCATCCGGTGCCTTTTAGAGATCAGTGATATTAATTTCCACAAATATATTCACAAAGCATAAACTTGTAACTTACTTTGTAATGAGGCAACCCACTGATTTCCAATATCCTTTCCAGGTCGATATCATAACTATCGAAATCAATCACGATAAGAGAAAACCTTGAGTCGTTCGTCTTATGGTAAATGTTGGCTAAGGACATGATATACTGGTACACCCAAGGACCTTGGTTTTTAGCTACGGAACAAATAAGGGAGACAGGTCAATGATAGAGATTAAACAGATAGTTAACTAAACACTTGTAACAGTAGTTCACAAAGCACACCTGTTGAAGAAAAGCAAGAAAGGGGCACAAAGGATGCAGAGTAGGAGCAGAGAAAGTGCAGAGCAAGAGCAGAGAAAGCGAAGAGGAAGCACGAGGGAGGAGCAGAAGAGGAGCAAAGAAGGAGCAGGGGAGGACTTCGTATGTCCATTTATATGACCCACAAATAGAAAACAAGCGTCATAATAAGTATATGCAGTATACTTTAGTAATAGCATTAAAAAATGTAGAAGACAGGAAACTGAGGTAAATGACAACAGGAGAAATCTTACTTGTTAAGGTTAAGTAAACCATTGTTGAAGGATTCCATTGAAAGTCTTTCGGATAACAAATTTTCTTCGTGCCTTTTGGATTAAAGACATAGACTGATAGGCGATAAATCTTCTGCTCCTTAGTGTCTTTGACTGCAAGCTCTAGTAGAAAACGATGCCCGTTCTTGTCATCGTTTCCTTGTTCCACGTTCACAACAGTGTGGAGTGTGTATCTCCTAGGGATAAAATGAATGAAATTGGCATGATCAACGTAAGTCTTTTTTGTGAAAGCTGAATACACGGAGGAAGGAGACATTATGATATAGCTCAAAAGAGGTAGAAAGAATATGCCTGGGTAGTTGGTGTAATGCGTAGTTTTACAGTTATGCATTAGCTTACTGGTGTCTAATCAGGGATCCTGGGCCCCGTGGTCTTCCATTTTCCGCAAACAAAGGGATTCCGTCATGTCTTAGATCTAACCTTTAATCCTGATATTTCGAAGCAAGGTCCATTGCCATAGCTTTGACTAGAGACCACCTCCAAATTTAACGACCGTTTCGGCGACAATGAACTTATCGTTTGGAATGAGATGTGATAAAAGCAGCCAAAGGAATAGATAAGAAGTAGTTGACAAGACAAACAAGAGTGCGGGATTTACCATTGGTTAGAGAGTAATAAAAAGAAGCGATAAGCTTAGAGAGAATTTAAAACTCAAGTTATGCTATGGATAAAGCTGAAGATAGACTCTGTAGATAAAGTACAAAAACGCCTATGATGATTTAAAAACCCTTTCGAATCCTTTTTTTTTAACAAGGAGAAGTCGAGTATGCTTAGGCCTTTTTAAACAATTCCTTATAAAGATATTGGATGCTAAAAAGGAATACAAATAAAATGAAATAAAAAAATTGAAAAAGCCATACTTCTAATTTGCTGTTGCGCAGGTTAAGGGATCTTCCTAATCTTAAACTTTCGTTTCTCTTACTGTAGCGGAAGAAGAATGATTCGTTTACTGTTCTAGACCCACTTCGTAATATTTGATTGAACTTGAGTATATCATACCATCAATATTACACACTGCGTAAGCTTCATGGTGGATGGTATAGTATAGAACGATTGTAGTCGCTTAGAAAACCGATTACATCAAGCCGCTTATAAATTCTACAGATTGTCATGAAGAGTTAATCTCAACAGGGTATGAAAATGTCTAGAGATCTAATGAAGAGTTACGCAGTGTACAAACACGTTGAAATAAAAGAAAGACGACGCGATTAAAGGATTTAAATTGCAAATAGTACTGTTTTTCCACTCATGTATGAGATGAGATGAGTATGAGATTCCTCAGATGTACGCTTCTTGCATTGAAACATCAAGTTGTTCAAAAATAGAAGGGACGACAGGTAAGTGAATTGTGGACTTGACAGACAATTTACAAAAATATGAATTTTTATAGCAAAATTATATTTCATCCGAGTACTTTACTCGAAATTGCCAAAAAGGCAATTCAGTTGCTATTTTTAAGATCACATCACCCTCTTTTCAGACTCATTTCTAAACCAGTATCTCAGTCAACTGTCCAGACACAAGTAGGTCAATTGGGCATAGCTCACTCATTTGTTGAGTCAGAAAAGCAAATATGAAATTGTGTTAAAGAAAACATACGTACGTAAACAGCGAAGTCAAAAGATAAGCGAATAAATGAATATCATGAATTGAAATTCTGTATTAGATTACGTGTTTTTTTAAGTTTTGGAATCTCATTGCGTAGATTCAAAAAGTTAAATCTTCCTCACCTCCATCTATCATGATGGGAATTCTATATCAACTTATTAATCAAAAATAGAGCTTAGGAAAAGAAATTACAATCTGTTACGATGCTTATGTGCATTTCATCATTTTCACCATGAACAGAAGCATATCTATGTCAGACAATCTGCGAGTTTCACCCACAACAGAAAGAACATTCCCACTTCTTCAATTTCTTACTTCATTATTTCCCCCCCAATATCTTTCTCCGCTTAAACTATATTATTTGGTAAACAAGATTAAAAACTCTATTCTCTTTTTCCTGAAGTCGTTACCTCGAGTAGTATGCTGCCTTTTTAGCATTAGGTATGAGCATGAATAAGCTTATACTCGTTTCCACACAGTTCTTCATAGACCCGCGCTTTCTTATACGCAGATTCCATTTTAACTATTGCTTCCCTGGCTTGCTGAGATTAATGCTATCGGTTCTTCAAAAACAGAGTCTATAATTTCATATAAAATATTATTTCGTTGCTTCGTAATGATTAAGTTTGACGCAGTTGTCCTAGGGGAGAGATTAGCAAAATATCAAGCATTTAGGGCGTTAGTTGTCTGCTAATGACGCTAACAACCACTTAAGGATAACAAAATGGCAGACAGAGACTAAAGAAACGATTTTTATCACTATTTTATTGCTTTGACATAAGCAGGAAATGTAGGCAAAATGCACGATTGCCTGTAATGAATAATTTTCATACTAGAAGCTTGTTTTCAGTTAATTGATTTAATACCAGATATTGTAACCAGTATGCATAAGTCAAACGCAAAATCTGCTATCGTCATTGAACAACCATTCGATATTGTAGCTGATTGCTATTGGTATTTTGTTGTGTAAACACTATATACAAATAAGACAGTAGTATTTCTAGTTTTGAGCAATCAGTATATCTGACGAATTAGTACACTTAGTCAAATTACACGTAACTGTAGGAGAACTACTGTAAACGTAGAAGCTTTATGGAGGAAATAGGGGTTACTGTTTGACTAGACAATGACGGTAAAAGGTTAATATTTTGATTCTTGCTATTGCAACAACATGTTGACCTTTTTTGTTCAATGATAAGCTAAAACTTTCATGGCATGAATTTCCTTCTCGATAGAAGTGCAAATAAGTGGTAAGTTACAAAGGAGAAATTGCAGATAAACAAACGGTAGTTGAAAAAACTTCTCAATGCAATGCAAGGTTATGAAAATTTTGAGATTGTTTGTTTCTTGACCTTGCCATGGTGAAGCATGCGATACCATCACGCACAACATGCAGAAGAATGGAAGAAAAAAGTATCTGAATAATGATCAAAGAAGTGAAAAATGATCTAATTGGGACTCTAACCCAGTTGCCACGTTATTGTTAAGCGTTGCCAACGGAAACAGGCAAATAAAGAAGGACAAAAAGTACCGGAGTTGACCTAATTTCTGATTAAGTCAACTTAAGCTGCCCGTTTTCTTTGAATTCATCTGATTTTCCCTTGAATAAATACGTTACAAAGTAAGCTACACCGACATTAAATATCAAAAAGGTCGTGTGAAGGGAGTAGTCTAAGTCCTGATTTAAGTTGAAACTATAGGATTAACAAACAAAGTGATAGCAAAGTTTTAGCATATACCATTTATTAATCACTTAAAAAACGCTATTTTCTGTCATGTTCAAGGTATGAATAATACATTTTTTTGACTATTTGAATGACGAGGTATATGAATAACAATGAAATAGGGAGGGGGAGGGAGAGGGAGAGGGAGAGGATACAAGCACTTGTATCATTTTTGTAAACATCAGTCATATGCAACCTGAAAAGCAAGCAAGGTCCGTCGGAAGACAATTCAAAACGTTTTGATAGCATACGTTCTTTCATGTTGACTGGGTTTATTACACAGACCTTCAAAGTAATACTACCGCTGAAGGGAACGCAAGCTATTGTTTTAGACCCAAATGGTTTGGTATTCCAGATCGCATATTAGCCGTTTATTTTACTTTATATAGGTCCTTGACAAAGGCAGAAAAGTAAAATAAAGACAATAGCAATTCTCACATCAACATAGATAATTCAAGCTTTCGAGAAACGTACGAGTTGTGAAGATCTTGCTATGGGTAGAAAGGAGAGTAACAAAAGTTACATGCCATCAACATTTTCTATTTACTGAAGGTCTACTGACCCTTAAGATCGGAAAGTATTAAACACAGAGAGCGTTACTTAACGATTTATCCTAGCATTAAACATATTGAGACTTAAACAAGATAATATGACGAATAATATATAAAAACATTTTATTGAAAAATTGCAGCAGATGAATCCCCAAGTTATTATTTAGTATTTCTGATTATCACATGTATACAGGAATAAAGATGGTTTGTTGCCAAAAGTATTTATTGACACCGGCAACAGTAATACCTTTCACATCACTAAGCATAACTTAAATGCTACTGGGGGTCATCCTCTTTATAATTGCACTCCCTCTAATGTAGACAGAGATGGAACCGTGTTATGTGGTATTGTGCATCTTAATTCTTGCTCCACAGATGGTTAAGGGCACAATTTAGCAGTCACATAAACATATTACGAATAGTAATTTACTACTTTTGTCAGTGGCATTCTTTATTGAAATAATGTACTTAATCTGACGTAGTTAAAATGAAAGAAGTGTGTTTAAATGGTTTAGGTTCTTTTTGCATCTACGTGAAAACGTAAACAAAACAGGCCTTCTTGTACAGTTAGTGATATTTGCACAACTTTCAAGACATAATTGCAAATGGAACTCTAAATAATTCTGTCTGAGAAAAACACATTAACAAGAATTACTGTCGTCATATGAAGCGTACTAGATATATTGCTGATTGTTTTGTATTGATTTTTAATATAGAACTCTAATGTTCTAACAACTCAACAACCTTTCCTATTGTAAAATTAGGAAGAAAGTATTTCTGACGCACTCAGTGCAATGGATGGAAATTATAGGTAGTTTTCAATAATTAACTGCAAAATGAAACAGAAAATATTTATTTGTTTCTTACATGATGTCATAAAAGTACAATTTGATCAGTAATTCTTAAACTTTGCGACATCGAGAAATGTGGTGACGTTGCAAATTACAAATGTTTACGTAATGTTATCGTATCTTATTCACTTACTAAAATTTTATATAATTAGAAAATTTACAGCTTGTCTAAAACAGCCATTTGCAGTAACAAATATAAAATGACCATTACTTGTTTCCAAATTATAGATATTATAGCAATTGCGAAACCTTTGTATTTTACACGTCAGTCTCCTTGTCAAGAGTAAAGGGTGAAGGTAAATCCCTAACTATCCATGCCCTAGATTATGTCTAACGCTTTAGTATTGAGGGAACAATGTTTTAATTGGATACTTTTTATTGCTGTGTATTTGATGTCTAAACACGAAGAAAGCCTTGCTGGTATGGTACCTGCCCAGAAGTTATTTTAAAGGAGGAAAGAGGGGAGAGGCACAAGTTAAACGTCTGGGAATGATCAGTTCTGTAGAACACAAGACAAGCCAGATGTTTTTAAAAAAAGGAAGCGGAATTACAATGTTTGCAATGGGCAGGGGCATAAACCTGGCGACGGTTTTGCTGTAAGAAGGGAGTGACTAGTTAGTAGACGATGTCTCCACAGACAGTTTTTAGATAAAAATTTTATGATAACGAACAGTCTCTATCAACTACGTGTCAAACCTAGCTTTTATATGTTGCACTTGTTTTTATTGTTTTTGGCATCAGCCGACATAAGGCACATCTTGCCACATCTAGGTATAGTGTATAAAAGCAGCCAAATTCAAGAGGTGATAGGAAAAGTATTCTCGAGCCCACTTTATAAGGGAAAGTGTCATTGTTGTTTTATCAACAACTTTTTTAGTTATCCTACAAAAGAGATTCGAACAGGTTGAAATCCAATTTCTAGATGAAGCCCCGTATAGGCGTACACGGTGCAACATGATGTGGCGAATCGCCAAGGGACAATAACTTTATGAAGGTCATACGGGAGGGAGGAGGGGAAGCTGAGAAAGAAGTTACAATGTTTCATAGACGATTTAAGACGGGGATGGGCGAATTAGTTGGGTTTAAGTTGCCCCACTTCTCTAACATACATAAAATTTTTTGTTGTTTCAAATGAAACCGTAGTTGTGAAACCCACTTGTACAACAAGACAGGGCCCTCAGAATGAGTTGAGTTCAACATTTTGATTCATCATGTTGCACCGTGTATAGTGGGCTTTAAGCATTACGGGGCCGTTCATAAGGTGGTGCCGTTATCCATGGACATGCTAGAATTGCTTTGTCATCTACTAAAAGCGATCGTACTAACGACCTTTCTTGTGCCTTAATTATGACACGCCCAGAATAATCGGTGCTGTAAAGTTACAAAATGCGACGGATGATGCCCTTTTTACTTGAAATAAAATGCTCTTTTAATGATGAGTTTGCAATGGAACTCACATGGAAGCAAATAAAGGCCTGCATTGGAA
>JAAAKL020004570.1:0-20722 GCA_010016065.2 Carybdea cf. marsupialis auct. non (Linnaeus, 1758) | reverse complement strand
TCCTCTCCTTTTACAACCCTTTCTATGCTACTTAACCCTCTTCCTCCTTCTTTCCTCTTCATGTATAGCCTATCCACATCACTCTTTGGATGTAATGCTCCATGCATGGTCAATGATTTTCTTCATTTCCTGTCAATTTTCTTCAGTTCCACACCTAAAAATTGCGACTGCCCATGTGTTGATAGCTATAATTTTGTTTCTTCCATTAAGTTTTGATTTTAAAATTAACCGTAGCCTCCTCCTATACTCCTTCATGGTTCTGTCTTTCATTGTTATTATTATTATTATTATTATTATTATTATTCTTATTATTATTATTATTATACAAATCGAAACTACATGTTGGAGCGTGGGCATCTGGAACTTTCCAGAATGCTTACTCACTATATCACATTATATACACATATAGTATGGGGGCTATAACTGTAAATATATATATGACCTACGACGTGTTTACTTTCGGTGGGCTATGCGTCCATGAACGGTGTATATCCGCCTCCGGCCGGCCGGTACATGTATTATTTCTCTTTACTTCTAGCATTAGCAAAAATGCTTTTCGCAAAAAATTGCTAAGAAGCGAGTGGTATTATATAACTGCTAAACTCACATACCTTCTTGAATCTCTCAGCCATTACAGCCAGAAAATGAAAATAATAGTATTATTTGGTACTGACAATAAACAAACAAGCATGTCGCAGGGCTACCAAATTGAATTTTCGCAAAGCAAGGAAAGGAGGTTTGAGCTCCAGTTATGGCCTCGTTCCTGATGTTTGGCGCGAAAATTATTTGGGTTGTTTATGTCTGGAGAGATTGCTTTGCACCGAGGAAACATCTCTGTTACTTGAAAATTTATTCCATTTTATTTTCTTTCATTGCTTCACACAATGAGGGGATCTGTTAGTACACCAAGACCAATCCCTGTCATTGTTGCAGAATCAAGTTTTTCAAAGAAGCAAAGAGGGATAGCAGGACGCTGTTCTCCGCCCCCACCTCCAGCAAAGTCTGCACCTCCAATCAGTCGAGTCTTCCGTAGGACGAGGAAGGAAGAATTTGAGGCAAATAAGCCACGTTCAGTGAGCTTTAGAAGAGAAAGCAGTGGTATCCTTTATAACCTGAAGAACATAAATAGTATTT
This sequence comes from Carybdea cf. marsupialis auct. non (Linnaeus, 1758), assembly GCA_010016065.2. Lineage (NCBI taxonomy): Eukaryota > Metazoa > Cnidaria > Cubozoa > Carybdeida > Carybdeidae > Carybdea > Carybdea cf. marsupialis auct. non (Linnaeus, 1758). The sequence goes on along the minus strand of JAAAKL020004570.1, from coordinate 19,588 downwards.
TCCAGGTTTGTGGTCAAAGAAAACAAAGCTTTGCATAGCCTAGAGAATGAATTGTTTTGAGCAACAAGTCTGTTTTTCTATGAACATCCATGGTTCTACTTAGGACACTATTGCTATATAACTTGACTAAATCAGCATAGTTGGAGCGAAAGTACGGTAGGACAAGGGTTGCGTTCATGCCACGTACAATCAAGATATACGGTAGTATATAAGCAAGACGTACTGGAGTTTCCATGGTTAATGTAAAAACTAGTTAATACCATGGTACTGGTACCAATTTTAAAAGCATGTTGCATTAATTCGCATGACCACGTAAGTATATTTATTACGTTTTGTTTGATTGTTATATAGAAAATGCTTTCCTTAACCTTTAGCAGATTTAACGGTTTGCAGTCCACAATACAATAACCAACAACTTTACTTTGATCAGGTAAGTTTCTTCGTTTCAGTTACCGGTACTCATATACCGGTATCTGGTTGTAGTCTTGGTAGTATATAGTGCATGCATAGTAGTACATACAGTTATAGTACTAAGACTTCGTACTAAGTCCTATAGTGAAAAGACACCTTTTTCGATAGATCATTATTGAAATATGCTACTATACGGCACATGGCATCATATCATTACTTGAACATGTGATTACTGTACTAAAGTATTCTGAATAATTGTTTAACTTTTTTTTGAAATCTTTGTATTATCTCTCCTTGCGACTATATGTGGGCTTTCTGTATTGTTTTCCATATACATCAATTATAAGAAAAATTCGAAGCTATAGACTTCCTTCTTTTTGATTATTTATTTCAGTTTAAATGATATTTCTACCCTTAGTGTGTAATTTCTCCCTTTAGTGCTTCCATTTATTGTCCAAACTTGGCTCAGGGTCTTTTGGTGAGGTATGTATTTCTTATAAGTAATTTTTTAAAAATACACAATTTTATATATATTGAAATTTATACATATGAATATTTATGTGAGTCCAGATATATCTAAGATTACATTTGGCTCTGTACATCTTATCTTCATCTGGCTGTAAGTGCATTTTAATTGACCCTGTACTCCAAGTTTTTAAAAGAATCTGCCACTGGGGCCTTTTCAATGTGCTACAAATGGATACAGCACTGGAATACCCACCTTAAGGGATTATTTAAGGTGCTTAGTTAGCTTTCCAACTTACAGGCACCATCAGCCATTGGAATCTACTTTCCATTGCCATAATGTTTAACTACTGCTTTCTTATTTCTTGAGTTCTGTTATCAAATTGGTTAACATTTTGATTAATATAACAATGTAACCTTTTTTTCCCTCATGAATATTTTGTTTTTCTTCCATTTTTATATGAATAACTGTTGCTTATCTTCAGGCTTATAAAGTTCAAAGTAAAGAAGATGGTCAATTGTATGCTGTAAAAAAGTCAAGACAGCGCTTCAGAGGAGATTGTGACAGGTACTGAATCATATTTTTGCATATTTTGAAACATAATTATCTTGTAGGACATACAAAATATGCTGTTTTGGTAGCATTATGTTTTGTAATGCTTGTAAACTTTAATTTTGGAACAAAGAGGTTAACATATAGATTAGGATGATCATTGTTGATATATTATCAGGTTTTCATTGCCCAATGATGTAGATGTGAGTTCTTTACTAAAGAAAAAAACAGGGTGCTCTCTTAGGCATTTTTCTGGCATGTTTGCAGTCTCATATACCATGGCTTATGGCTTTGGTTACTTGCCTGCATCAATGTGATTGCCCTTTACCAGTGTACTGAGTTTCTTTGGATGCTGATAGATTTATAATATGAAATGGGAAAATGATAAGTTGTGACACTTGTTTATGATAAGGATAATGTCTAGACATAATGTTCTATTATATTAGTTAATCTATTTATCTACTCACACATTTCAGGAGACACAAACTGGAAGAAGTGAATAAGCTCGAGCAAATACAAGGTCATCAAAACTGTGTGAGATTTCATGGAGCATGGGAGGAGAGGTATATTGTTATTTTTTTTATTTGTAAACAAATGTGTAAAGGGTCTTGTATGTTCATATGATCAGACATAAATTTGCTTTCATTAGAAGACTTGCTAAACATTAGTGTATGCCTGGTAACTTAAATGTTGTGTGGGCTCTTTGCAAACTTCACTTATAACATTGAGGCTGTTGCTTTGCTGTTTGCAAATTGTTTGAAATTTAGGAACACATTTGGAAAAATGCGCAAGCCTATGTAGTTAAAGAAGGATCTATAGAATGAAGCCTTTCATTTTGTGATTGTTTATGCAATCTGCTTGTTAATCCTGCCACATTTACAACTTTCTATTTCTGGCTATAAAGCAAGACATTCATATTTATGTGGAAGTAGAAGGACATTATCATATACTGTTGATGGTGAATGTTTCCTAGGATTACTCTCATTTTCAAATCTACAATAAATATATTTTGATAATGATACTTATGTTTTATGCTTAATTCACCAAATGCAAAACACTCATACTGTTCAGAGGTCAGGTTACCCAACAACAACTAATAGAACTTGATTGCAAGGGTCTGGCAAAAATGAAAATAATTTCAAAGGATCTTTATTTTGTCACCTTGTCACTCTTTAAGCATGTTGTAAAATCAATAGTGTACAGGAGGCTGTGGCCCCCATAAACCGATCTGGGAGATTGGCCTAGACTGATCTATGAACCTTGTGTCATTATGGAATGCTATACGTACATTTTCTGAATTTTAATTCTTTGCTCTGAGTTTTTGCCGTTTCTTTATCTTTTGCCACAGGCAACACCTTTATATTCAGACAGAACTTTGTGAAATGAGGTAGGTGTGGTATGCAAACATTATTATATTGTAAACAGTACAATATAACACATATCTATATTTTGTAGGAATTACATAAAACAGTACTTAGATATGACACAGTCCTACCCTTAACCCATAATTATGGAAGATTACCATAAGACTATTGTGCTTAATATAACAGTCAAAATGAGCTTATACTAATCACATGTGAAGCTGGTTTTGAATTGATAGTTTCTTTTAAATTTCATGGAATAAACAGTACCACCTTACTACTGTAATGATATTTTGTCCCTTTTGTTATTTTCCTATTGATAGCCTGAAGGAGTATGCAGACAGAGTTCAGTGTATTAGTGAAAAAGAAATATGGAATGTTTTGGTAGACTTACTACAAGTAGGTAAAACTATAAATTTCAGCTTAACGAATGTTGATGCTATAATGTTCATTAACTGTAGTTTATTATCAAAAGTGTCAGTGTGTTTTGTTTACTATTTACTTAAAATGCAAATTGGTGCTGACAGCACCCTTCTGGCCTAAAATCTTCAGCGGACCTAAATAATCACTTTAAGTAATTGTCTGCTGCATAGCCATTACCAATTACTTCAATTGGTTTTCTGTTTCTTGTTGTAACAAATATTTACTTAGCAAAGATGACTATCAAAGCCCCCATCATCATCATCATCATCATCATCATCATCATTATCATCCATTTAACATCTGTTGGACCCTCCAAGGGTATTGGACTGTCTACTGGCTTCTCATAGTCTCTTCCTCCAAGTGTCCCGGTCATCTGCCATGTCTATGGTCAGATTCTAAGCATGCAGGTCTTCCTGGATGGTCTTGCTTCAGGATTTTCTTGGCCTTCCTTTGGGTTGCTTCCCTTGCACTCTGAGCTGCTGACATCTGTTTGCCCAAGGGGCCTGCCTAGTGTAGGCAGTTCTGATGCATAGTGGTGTCTAGGTGAGGGATACCAAGTCTCTCATACAGTGAGTCCGTGGTGATGTCATCCTGGACTCTCACACCACATATCCATCTCAGCATGGCTCTTTCATTTCTATGCAGCCATGCCTTGTCATCCTTGCATGTAGCCCAGCATTCACTAGAATAGAGCATGGCGTTCCTCACTTAGGAGGTGTAAAGTCTGCCACGGATCTGTAGTGAGAGGGTCCTGTTGGTGAGCAGAGGTAGGAGTTCTCTGAACTTCCCCCAGGCACTTCTACATTGAATGGTTATGCTAGCGGTACATCCTCCAGCAGGGCAGACTGTGTCTCACATGTAGCAGAAGCTGCCTACCACTTTGAGTTGGTGGCTTTGATTGTCACATGTTGGAGAAGGCGTCCATCTATGGGCCTGGATGTGCCATTGCAACAAGAGCATCTGTAGGTGGGGTCATCTGCAGGATTTGTGTATCCAGTGAGAGCATCCTGGCAGAAGATAGAGTTTCTCCCAACCCCTTTCCAACAGACTCCACAGGGCCATTTGCCCGTGTCAACAATGATTTTCATGTCTTTCCCGCTTCATAGCACTTTGGTTTTTCCCATGTTCACCCAGAGTCCCTTGCCCTCAAGGTTAGCTGTCCATTGCCATGTTCTCTCAGTCAGTTCTTCCAAGGTGTCAGCAACAATGACAAGGTCATCAGTGTAGAGCATCTCCCATGGAAGGCAGTGCAGAACTCTCTGGATATTGCCTCAAGTACAATAATGAACAGGAAGGGAGTCAAGACGGATCCCCAGAAGCACACCAACTTTCACATCAAAGGCTTCACTTTAGTCATCTCCAACTTTGACCTGACTTTTAGCATGCCTGTACATGGCCTGGACTACTCTGAACAGCCACTCCTTGACGCCAACTCTCCTCATTGACCACTACAAAACTTCTCTCAGGAAATGGTCGAATGCCTTCTCCAAGTCAATGAAGCAGAAGTACAGTGTCTTTTGCTTTGCCATGTATTTCTCCTGCAGTTGACGCAGAATGAAAATGGCATTGATCTTTCCTTTGCCTGGCATAAAGCCAAACTGCATCTCGTTGATGTTCACAGTCTCACAGATCAGCTTCTCTCCAGGATCTTCATGACTTGATCAAGCAATTTCAAACCGTGATAATTTCCCCTGTCTAGGGCATCACCCGTGCCCTTGTAGCAGTTGACTACATAGCTGGTGTCCCAGTCTGAGGGTATGTGGCATGAGGTTTGAGATGATGTAGTTAATGAGCTAGTTGAGGTGTGACATGCAGTTGTTTCCTGAGGACTTCAGGTTCTCTGCTACAATGCCTGATGGTCCTGCTGCCTTGCCACTCGTAGCTCTCTTCACAGCATCCTTCACCATCTTCTTGGTGATTTGTGCAGGAGGTCCAAGCACAGGGTGCACATCCGACAGTTGCTCTGGGTCCTAATGTTCCCTCCATGCCACTTTTTTAGCTACATCGTTCATGGCTGTTTCACCACTGTCGTCCCTGACACACTTTTTACCAAAGACATCCCGGTTCTGATGCTTCATTTGCTTGGCAATGCTGAAGATGTTGTCTTTACCGTCAAGCATGCCCTGGACCTCCCGCTCCTCTGCTGTCTTCTTGGCTAGGTGTATGACACGCTCGGCTACTCTCTTGGACTCAAGGTAGGTATCCTTTCCCTGGCCACTCCTTTTCCATGCTTTCCAGCAGCTTCTCCTGTACTGCAGTGTTGACTTCCTTGTGCCGCCACCAGGTCTGTTTCCTTGGTGACCCCTTCTTGGTCCAGCCACACACTTTCTCCACTGTGCTGAGAAGGTGTGAATTGATCAGTTGCCAGGTGCCTTCGACTGTATCTGGGGTGCTTGCTGCTTGCTGGGCCATCTCTCGATCTCACTGGCAAACTCAGACCTATGCTCCTAGTCTCTGAGCTGCCAGGGATGTACTTCCGGTGTTGGGGTGGGGTAAGCTTCAGTGAGGAGTCACAGACAAGGAGACTGTGTTGTGTCACACACTCCTCCCCATTGATGACCTTCACGTTCTTGGTTAGCTTCAGGTCCCCTCTTCTCACCGGGATGTAATCAATCTGGCTGCTGTTTCCGCCTGACTGATATGTAATGAGGTGCTGCTCTGGTTTCCTGAAGAAAGAGTTGCTGATGACTAGGTCTTGTGCAGTCGCAAACTCCAGGATATGGTCACCCTCCTGGTTCTGCTGTCCATACCCCTTTCCTCCATGTACTCCTTTGTAGCCCTCTGTGTCAAAGCCAATGTGACCATTGAAGTCCCCACTGATGTACAGCTTTTCCGTTGCATTGACACGGGTCACCACACTGAGCAGGTTGTTGTAAAAGTCATAGTTGATGCTGTTGTCCAGTCTCACTTGGGATGCATAGACTGATATGATGTTGATTATCAGTTTGTTGATACAGATCTTCATAACAAGGACCCTGTGTGATACTCGGGAGATACCAAACACCTTGTCCATCCACTTCTCTGCAAGGAGAATCCCAGCTCCACCAGTTCCAGCCTGGTTACCTATCCAGTACAACTTGTACCTCGAGTCGCTGCCTGTCAGCATATGAGCCGATCCTCCAATCTTTGACTAGATTGAAGCAGGGGTTTTTACGGCTGGATGCCCCTTCTGGCACCAACGCTTTCTTTGTATGTGGAACTAGGCACTTTGCCATCCAAGGCTGAAGACCCGTGCCTGGCCTGGTGTTGCATCAGAGTGATGTTGGGGTGTCCGTGAGGGACTTCCTTTCGTCGACTATTTCAGCCATAGTTGGCGCCCTGACAGGACCTGGGAGTAGTAGCGGCTACAGGGGTAACACCACCTTCCGCCAACTCAAGCTGAGTCCCGCTACTGGATACAGTTTTAGGTCATAACCCAAGACAGAGCAGACACCAAAACAAGGGGGGGGGGGGGGGGGTAGAGCTTCTGCTTTGCCTGAGGCTTTTAGCAACAGGCTCTTCAGGGCTTACACCAACCCAACTCCGTTTGTTGACTTCGCCAGAGCTCCGTTTGTCAACAGCAATAATGCAGCATCAATGCATTACTGTTCTGGTTCCGTCTCCCACAAACGTGGACGTGGAGCCGGACTTCGGGAAACTAAAATTGGCTGTTATTAGATATGAGCTACTATTTTAATTGGATTCTTCATATCAAGCTTGCTCTGTCCCAGGTTTGGAGACACTTTGATATATATATACCAATAGCCTCATTGTAAGAAGTTTCAAGGTTCAATGGTGTCTTAGTTTGACAGAGCACTCAGTCTCCTCATTGTGCCCTTCTTGAGATCAGAGGAGTAGAGTCACCGTGGTCTTGCGGATAAATTACTGGCCTTCTGATCAAGAGGGTGTAGAGAGTCACAGTTCAATCCCAGGAAGGTCCATCAGTGATGGCAGGAAGGGCATCCAGTCTTAAAGTGATCCATGCTCCAAACATGTCCCATGAAAGTGGGGCTTGTCTCACCTCACGCAAAAACTTAGGATAAAATACGTTAAAAGGATAAAGGGGGGGGGGGGGGGTATTAGGAATATGACATAAACAAGTTTACATTCTATTTTTGTAAACACAATCTCTAAACAGTATCCTCTAGAGAAGTCTAAACATACGAGATGCATTCAGTGGTCCATAAGAATTGGTTCTTAAAGCACTTCATCTTCACTCTCCATTCTATTGACCCATGGTAAGACAAGATGAATAATATCTGGTCAATTATATTACCCGTTTCTAAGAGTGGATTTGGTATGATTCTTTTTTAATCTTGCAAACATCAATTCTGTATTAGTGTTGTAGTGGTAGATAGATTCTGTGCTCGGTATACTACTCTTTTTTTTATCTTTGTCTACTATAAAGGGACTTTCTCATTTACATCGTCACAAATTGGTTCATATGGATATTAAACCCGCCAACGTATTTCTTGGAAGAGATGGGCTTTATAAAATAGGAGATTTTGGTCTTGTTCTTGAAACATCAGGGGTAAGTGAATTTATAAGACTGTATCTGATATGATGTTGTTTGAAGACTTTCACTCCATTTTCATATAGGCTAGGCTAGAGTGGGTCTTTGGAACAATTTAAAACTTGATACCGTTCTTTTCATCAAAGTTTGCCATCGGGGGTATTAAAACCTTCCTGTTAGAAAAGAGATCAAGTCAAACAATCACTCCTATACACCATCTCACAAGGCTCTTTCCATATTCAAGGTGTCTACAAACAGCAATAGAGGCTTCTTGAATCCTTTTAATGCTTAGACTGCAAACTTTAAAAATGCAGGCATGCAAATTCCTTATTCTTTCTAAGAAGTAAAAAGATCTTTTGCTTTTTTAGTTTTGTGTTTGTATCAATATAATGTAAGGGGCATTGCAGCAGGCAGGTGTGTCCGGAAAACGTAAAGATACAAGGCACGGTTAGATGTATATATTGACTTGTAGGACTTGGTTGTTACAACTATTTAGGTATGAAAATGATCACAGTATTCCGATGGCAATGACAAGAGTACTGCATAATTGAATTCTACCGAGCGATTTCGAACAACAATCTTGTTGGAAGTTGATCATTGCGTAGTGTAGTGGTTAGCACGCTGGACTGCAGTATGGAAAGCCGTGGATCGAAACCTGGCACGGGCATACGTTTTTCAACAGATCTGCAGTTGCTACGCTTCCACTGTTTAGGGTTATTTCAGTCGATCACAACTGAATATGACAGTGGAAACTACTGTATATACGCGATACGGAGATAGCTATGGAATGTTGGATTAGCCAACAAGGTAATTGATGGTATCTTAATTAGGAAGATATAACTATCGTGTTGTAGAAAGTTATAACAATGTTGCAACGAAACTACCAGCAATGTTTATGTTCCTACGTCATAACTATTGTTTACTTCAACGTTGTTGCAGATTCCAAAACAACTGCAATGGGAATTGCAATCATAACTACGTAGATGCGTAGATAATTTAGTAACATTCAATGTATACGAAGTTGCAACATGAATTACGGAATAACTAGTGGTTAGATACATTTAGGTCGTAGGTAATTTCGACATTGCCATTGGGCATGTAACTTAGCACAATGTAACTTAACTGTGTAATGAAGATAGCAAACTAAGGTATCTCACAATAACAATTTACAGTCAAGTGAGGAACAAAGAGGGCCACTTAGAGGACAGCGTTAATCGTATTGCAAAGTAGATGTCAGCCTTTTCTCATTGGTATTGGCAAGCATTTATTTGTTGTTTATGGTAGACCCAAGAATCAATACTACTATAAATTAATCAGAGACGTAGTTTAACCAGGCCCATTTCGAATTATTTTACAGGAAATATCTGATGCTTTAGAAGGTGATCCGAAATATATGGCACCGGAACTAATGGAAGGGAAATTTACTAAATCAGCAGATATTTTTAGGTGAGCATCCACACACTTCTGGTTGTCTTCCCGATGTGTATTTCCCCCCTTTTCTCGTTCCCACTGTCTTCCAATACGGTAGGCTATAGGACTGTCTATTACTGTGGTACAAGCATGATTATATGATGTACTGTATTGTATTTTTATTACTGTCATACTAATGGACGATTTAAAAAACATACACCCTGATTACTTTCAAATCAGCCAACAAATATGTTGCAACCCTTTCTTAAAATTAAACTACAGATGTATATAGTGTCCTGACATGTCTACTGAATGATCTGGTATCACTAGGGGGTGCGAGCACACCTGCTTAAGAACAACCTAGGTACAAGATTCACAGATGCAACAGCTTTTACCCTTTTCATGTATCATTTTGTTCATCATTGGCCAAGTTTTTGAATGTTTCTCTTTTGCTAGGCTTTTGCATTTCTACATCAGCTATAATGTTTTGTTATTATGATACAACATCAACCTGAATACCAGTTCTTGTACTTATTCTGATGCCAATTATAAGAATTCGACAACAGTCGTCAGCTTTATCAACTGTTTCGCATTCTCTGTAAAATCTATTCTTTCTATTTGAATTCCTCTATTTCTTTACAGCCTTGGGATTACTATATTAGAGTTAGCAAGCGGTGTTGAATTACCAAGAGGTGGAGAAGCCTGGCAACAACTAAGACATGCCATGTGGCCCACAGGAATTACAGAAGGTATTTTTAAGATGAATTTTTATGATACTTTCATGCTCCAAATCTGCAATGCCTCCATTTCCTTTAAGCTGTACCTATGCTCATTTTATACCGTCTATGGCCAAATTTTTCTGACGTTGTAACTGCTGCTGTTGTATCTCTCTACCTCACCTATTCTCAAGTTTTATTGGACCTTAGTAGACCATTGGTAGTTCACCATGCCCTTCTGTCTTTTTCATTCCAGTATACCTAAGAAATTCACAATATGTTTTTGTTTGCTAATAACGGTCCTTCCGATAAGAGCCGTATTTGCTATTTTTCTATCTCTCTGATCTCCTTCCTCTCTTTTTCAAAGCACTACCTTGGCCTCATATCAAATCCCTCAAAATGGTTTATAGTCGACCTTCTTTTATCTGTTGCTGGGTCACCAAATGTCGGTCACTGTTGTTTGCATTTTCCTCTATTCTTTGCATTTTGATTGTGTAGGCCAATTTTACATCATCTGCCCCCACATGGCTCTCCATCCCATTGTTTGGTTTTCTATTCCTCTTGTTTCTTCAATTTTTAGCATCCATTCTGTCATCTCTCCTTCATCATTTCATTTTCCTACTTTATTGCCATATCTGAAAACAGCTCTCCTTCACAATGCCACCAATTAGTTCTAATAGGTGCTGTTGTAAAGGAAACCATGCCATTCCAAATTTCTGCCTCACAATGGCACGTAGCCTTATTATTATGATAATGTATTTGACTTGTGATAAAGAGGGTCTGCGTTTGATTACTCGTGATCCAACAAATTTGATTTTGCAATTCTCTTTTACGGATGTAATCGTTCTGTTATTACTATTCCACTGTTAAATCGATAAAGAATGGACCAGGAGGAAGCTTTACAGTCAACGTAAACATGTGTAAGGAACAAAGTGGTCAATGGACACAGTAATGTACTAAGTTACTTATAACAATCATTCCCCTTTCAAGGTACTATCTCCTCTTACTTTCCACATATCAGTGTAGTAGATTGGGTAATGACTGTGCTCTCTGGAATAAATTACAATCCAACACGCGTTTCCATCATAATTTTACAAATCTTGAATACTTTTGATCTGGAATTAAGGCTACACCTTGTTGTACTTGTTTGAAGTCTACACCAACAGCTGCTAACGTCAAATATTACTTTTGTTACTCTGATTACCATTTGATTCCCTGCTTACATAATACCCCTTGTGCTTACATTTATTCATCTGTAAACCATGTAGACTTATCAGAGGACTTGGTTAGACTAATACGAAAGATGATGGACCCTGATCCTATACGGAGGTGAGTAGCAATGCTTTGCAACACATGTCTCTGACAAAATGATAAAGACACTGACGTGTAGTAAGAGACAATATGCCATCAGGAAACTGTTCAACAATAAACAAAGTTACGTCAGCAAAACAGTCTCTTGGGTTGCTGCTTTACCTCAAGGTTTATTTCCACAACACGATCGGTATTTCTGATGAACCTGAGGAATCCTTTTAAAAAGGGGACGTTTTCAGGTATAGGTTACTTTTTGGTGTGTTTCTCTTCTTACTGTGTGATTTGTTATGTTGCGCACTTTTTAGTATCACTCACAGGTTGAAACAAACACTTGTGAAGGGCTCTTGTTGCTTATCAGAGAAGCAGTAGTGTTCCCTGAAATATTTATCGAATCATGATGGACTGATTGAAGTATATGTCAAGAAATGGATTACAAAAGAAGAAGATGACCGGGAAGGACGTAGGTGCCATATTACAATGAAGCAGCTGGGGTTTAAGGGATGAGCCTTCATGGTTGACATTCTAGTGACACGCATAAAATCCGTGCCCGAGACATAATTTCCTTGCCTCCCCGGCCCCCCACGCCATCCTCCAGCTTACCGTTAGATTTCAGCAAGGGTTAATGTGCTCATCAGACGTAAACTAAGTGATTGTAATTTAGAGTTTAGTTGAACTACAATTATCGCTGTGACTGTTGTCATTTGCGTCACACTATGAAGGTTGATTTCTCCTGTATATTGACCGTTTCCACACTGTCGATCTAAACCGACGATCTAAACATGAGATGACCTAAATTCTCGTCAGTGTCATAAAATTTACCGATTTAGTTCGCCGAATTTTATCAAATTAGGTCGACGTAAATTTAAGTGTAATTGCGTGTGGATACGGGACGATGTAATTTGATGAACCAATTTCCGCAATTAACATCTTTTTAGTGACGCACGTTAATTTATGGCGCAGTTAAAACGTATATGCCGTCGCTATTTGTTTATTCTGACCTAATGGTATTTGCCTAGCACTACTTTTACCCTAAAGACTATACAAAAAACCGGTTGGGTGTCCCTAAGGCCGTGTTCTTTTTTATAACAGTTAATTAATTTGATGCTTGTTTACATGATTATAATGCATGGTTAATTTTATTGTTCTTAAGTTGTTTGCCATCTTGTTTTACGCTATGCAAGACGTTTGTATCGTAATGGGTATTTTTATTTGAGAGCACCTGAAGTCACTTGACTTGTCTCCTAGGTCGTACACGGTATTCACACTGACGATCAAGCAAGACGACCTAAATTTGAAGTTGGTCTGATTTAGTTGTGGAAAGGGCTATTGACTTCATCAGTTGTCACCGTTGCATATTGGTTTGAGAATGACAAAATAAATCGGCAAAATCAATATTCAATTTAAGACAAGGTTGATGTTAATATTTGGACTTTATTTTATCTAGTCTAGTGAGCGATGCAATTAACTCAACATCACAACCTAATTTCAGCAAGGCGACTTCACCACTGTAACCTCAAGCCCAAAGGTAAAATTTGCCTGTATAATACTTACCATCGAGGGAAACATAAAGAGTTGTGCGGTGAAATAGAAAACAGACCACAAAATGTTTGGTCGCTTGTAGAGATAAATTGCACCAGTTACTTTTCTGCTCTTACAGAAGATACTCGGAATAGCTTGCCATCTATCTCAATAATGTGACAGTTTCATTACACAAATGAAAGCTGTCTACTTGCCAACTGTAATGTCATCCAAATTAATTTCAACGTTTCGTTAACTTCCTTTTCCCTTTTTAATTCGAAAAGACCGACAGTTGAGGAGCTCTTACATTTCCCCAAGATTCAACAGGTATGTAGATATGATATCAGCTTATCACCGTGTCACGTTTTTGTTGTTAAGAAATATTATACTTTTTGGTAATTTTTATTCATATGAAGTATTTCGAAACTTTAATGCCTGGTGCTGGCTAAAAATATTCGGGCCTGTGTCAAGAAAAACACAATCAACTCTTAAAGGCCTCTGTCATATGTAGAGGCAGCTACAAGCATACTTCTATAGGATAGTCCTTTAAAATGCAAATTTGATGAGACCCAGTTATGTCGTCCATAATCTACTAAAAATTCTTTTTAGCCTATGATAAATTTAATGGTATTAATCGATGTAGAGAAGATCAAACCTTTTCTATCTACATTTACGAGTTTCAGAATGCACTGCGTATCGATATTTGCATCACAAACGCGAATTAGTCTACTTTCCTTTTTTTGCTTTTTTTGCCGACCATAAAAGATGGTATGAGGCGGGCGTCAATTTTTAAAATGCATATTTGGGCTTGAAATTGGAAGATGTATAAATTTGTTTGTTTGTGTCTGTTAGTTTGTCTGTCTATTTTGCACTTCAGACACTATATAATTGTCATCTCTTTTGTAGGTCCAGAAGAACAGGAAAAAATTATGCGTAGTGTCGAAATTGGTAAGTATCATTTTAATGTCGGCAATGCTAATGATGTATTTGCATACATTTTTGCAACGGCGCAAGGATCTGTATTAATAGCATTTAAAGAGATTTGTCGCCGTTGAAATTCAAACCAGGGTCCCGACCCCCACATTCGTCACATGTGCTCTAACGAATGAGCTACGGTGAACCCCTGTGATGACAATTGCTCTTGTGGGCTCATTAGTTCCCAGTCCTCTTCCAGTTAACATCAACAGTCACATCCAGCCTTAACCCATTTTGGAGACGGGTCTCTCTGCACCATATGGCTCAAAATGGAAGGATTGCCATCTGAACCATCAGTCTGTCCAAAGCCAATTGAAAGTTGCACAATATTATTTAGAAGAGAGGGGTTGAGATTTTAAAATTTAGCCAGAAAAATAAGAAGCATGTCACCACCAGAATTCTAATAACCATACGCCATTTCCTGGATTTGGTATCAAAGCACATTTTTGTTATGAAAGTGGATTACGTCAGCCCACTATAACTCCTCATAAAGGAACTTTATTTGTGGTGATGGACCCTGTGTTAGAGAATGGAATTCGAACATTATTTCACGTTGGTGCATTCTATACGGCAGTGCATGTTTACCTCTACACAAGGTATTGCAAACCCATAATTCAAGGTGGCTGTTGCAATACTCAGGATTCACTTGTAAGATATAGTAACATCTGTACTTCGCCCGTGTAAATTGCTACGGCCTATATTTGCATTTATTTGATTATAAGATTGTACTTTATAGTGACATAGAAATTTCCTTCAAGAATGAATTTAAATGACACCAAAGGATGCCTAAAATCATATAAAGAATGGAATTATTGTCATATTACTATCTTAGTTTACTAAAGAGTGGGAAAAGGATCACGAAGCAATAGACTCCTTGCGTTAGTCTAGTATGGAGGTTTGCTATAACCTAGATAAATTGTGACAAAGCAGAAACAGTACACAGTTCATATATGTTTATTGTTGTCAGCCTCTTCCCTTTTTTTAATTTATGTGTGTTTTCTCACTTTTTCATTGTGTCTAAGCAACGAACATTTCTCTCCAACATTGGTTTGATATTCTCACATTTCGTTTATTACTTTTGTATAGACTTTTTTCGGTAGCAAGATAGGAGATTGACTTCGAAGGTAATAATAATAATCATTAATTTATTCCAGAGTCCATTACCCTGAAGACAGGAGAAGTATCTCTCGAGACTTAAGACAGAAAAAAGTTACGACTCACGACATGATAATCATCTACCATCTATGGCATCAACTGAGTTGACAAGTGTATGAACATTTAAAATTGACTTTAATTTAATTTTTGCGCCATCATGTTTTATGTTAGTTGGTGTTTAATAACTTGCGTGTTTCTTTCTTCTCTCTTTTTATTTCAGCACAGTGTTTTCGGTTGGTTTTATGGGCTCGTATTCAAATTTATACTACTTGTTTCTCGTACCGTCTTGAAACCGTTCTTCCCGGGGAAACAATCAGGTATTTGTTGCAAATTGAATAGAGTCATTCATACTGTAGAACTGAGAGTGTATAATGATCCCTAGAGGGAGTGCTAGCCACGCGCTCCCCCTGCTGTGGAAGGCTGACCGAGGTCTCATGTTGAGCCAGGCATTGATTCAGTACCATGACAGAGAGTTATGTCTTAGGTTGTTCCTAGGTCCTTAACATTGTTGCTTTAACTCAGTACTTTTGTTAATGACTATTAGATTTTTTATACTTTTATCTCGACTATAAGGAAGATACTTTTACTTCATGTAAATTCAAAGAATTGAACATGGTAGAAAGTGGTTCAAACGTAGCCAAAGCAGTAACTAAGAAAGTTGCTTTTTGATTTGACGTGGTGTTATCTCGTTAGTGGTTAGTTTAGTATTCCACGATCGGCTGGATATGTTCAAAACCCTACGATGACCGTAGATACGATTAGTGTCAATCGCAGATACCCTCACACTATACGATAGGCTGCGATAGCTTACGACATGCTAAAATACAACACAGTAATCATATAGTGGGACGCCAGCTTTAGTCTGGCTGACTGACTGACTTAATTGCATTACCCTCTTTGGGTCTTTGCATATTCCGTTCTGACAATTTGATTCTACTTCTTTCGATCATTGGCGTTACGTTCAGTCGTGAGTTACGTTCGTCGTTTTGCCTCGACTAGCTCTTTTCGGTCTTCCTCGATTTCTCTTCCCTCCGAATTCTTCTTTATATGCTCTTTTAAGGAAAGAACTTTCATAGCGTCTGGTGACATGCCCGAACCAAGTTAGACGACACTTTTTGACAATATTGTCCTTCGTTCCAAGCAACCTTCAGGTGTCAGATAGACGACTTTTTACCTAGACGTGTTTTTCCAGCCATGGATCGTAAACAATCATTTTCAAATACGCTCAACTTATCGATATCTTCTGCCTTGAGTGCCCAGTTTTCACTTTAGATGTGCTACGATTATTCATTTTTGTGTATCTTATTATTTATAGGTACTGTGCCCCTGTTGAAGACAATGCCACCAAGTGATTTGGATTCCACATTCCCACATAGTTCAGATTCTAGCTTATCAGTCGAAGGTATATCGTTATTTATCTATTATGATATTTTGAGAAGCAATAACGGGAACGATGGGCGCAAAATTTGATTTTATCGCTTTATTTTGTTTAAAATCCCAATGATGATAATTGTCATCCCCACTATTTTCCAATCTTATTTTCATTTAGTTTCCCTTTCTCTTTTTATTTCCCTCCCGCTTTTCATTTCCTTCTCTCTTCTTTTCATTGTGTACTTTAAAGCTTTTTCTCAGTTCATTATTAATTGTCTTGTTCATGTTTCTCTTTATATCCTTCTTCGTGGCTGTTGTAAAGTGTACACATTGTTACAAGGTACTTCCTTTCTTGGCAGTGGCAGTATTTATTATGTCTATACGTATCAAATATCTGAAAGTTTTGCCAAAATCGTAGAGAAAACCTTGAAAACTCAGGGAAGTGTGAAGTCATAAATTTGTTGTCACCCTCCAAATTTTTGGCAGATACTTCTCCTTCGAAGATATGCCTGTGACCAGTAGCTCCTCTATTGGAATGGTCACCATCAGTAATAGCCAGTTTTTCAGCTTTGAGGACATCGTAATTCCGTTCAGCCAAATTCAACTGCGTTGTCTCACTAGAAATCACCACTTACTAAATCATGCTTAGTCGCAGAAACGAGAATTGGCTATGGATAGGCGAGATGTGTGCAATTTTGGAGAATGTAGTGAATTTATTTAGATTCTACTTGTTTGAGGAACCTCGAGTCTCCGAATGTATAAGTATGATAGATATGTGGATGCAAGAAGGTTTCTTGCAGCAAGAATAGAAGGTGTAACACTCATATTTATTGTAATTTCACTCGGTCTACAATGAAATAGAGATCTCGTTTAACTTGTACCTCCTTTTAGGTCAAGATTCACTATTTAATCACAGTTTTTCCAACCTTCTTTTTCTACCTCCTTTCAGGTCAAGATTCACTATTTAATCACAGTTTTGGAGAAGAATTATTAAATGGAACTGTGCAATCACCCTTATTTGGGTATATTAATTTGCCATATTTCTTTTTCTATGTATTGTTGTAGAATGAATATTACAGCAGATTGCCTAAAATATTGTCAGACTTGAAACTTATGTACCAACCTTACAATATTTTATCGTTGCCAAAAAATACCGCGGAAAGCTCTTTTATTTTATTGGATAAACCAATTAGAGAATTTGAAACAAAATTCCCTCCAAGTAACATCTCTTGACCGTTATTATACAAAACTGATAACCAGAATACTCCGTAATGATGACGGAATCGTGGTAATAAGCGTCTGAAAAACTGAAGAAAATTTAACACTCTTGCGGAATAGACATGTCATTGTGTCATATTGAAGAGATTTATTATTCATAATATACCAACGTCGAAGATAAACAAGATGCAAAATCATCTTGCAAATAAAACAAATATGATCAAACGTCTTATACAACGTTAGTGAGGTGGTGATGGTAGTAATGGTGGTAGTAGTGCAATTATTGTAAGTTGATAGAGTTTGTCAATGTTAATCTGCTACTCATTGTTGTTCATCTGCTGCTACTGTTGCTCACCTGCTCATTTGTACTTATACTTCAAAGATACTGCCAGCTGCTATAAACAAATGTAGTAAGGTATCAAAAATTTACCTAGTCCTAAGAGGATTCCTCCAGGGTATTAAAAGAAACACTTTCTCCGTTTCATTTTGCGGCTCTGAAAGCTGCACGTAGCCTTTGCCTTGTCTGCAGAATAAGATTTGTATGCATTTTTTATCAATACTAATGACCGAAACACGTCGCTCATATAGGTTTTATTCGCAACAACGTGTTCCGATCCTCTCATTTCCTACACTCAAAAGTGTTTTCTACCTTCGCCCCAGATGATTGCTGTGAGTATTGGCAGGTGAAAACATTTAGCGCCATGGCTTAGTTACTAAGTAGGCGATTGCAATTAACGGGAAAAGGACAGTGTAACAATTGGTGTAGATACTGCCTTCATACAATTCAACCGTCTCCTAACCTAACACTTGAAAACAGTAGGCATTTTCCCTACACCTCAACGTTTCATTTTTAAGTAATGCAGTAACGAGAATAAGTTACCTACTAGCAGACCAGGGTCTGGTGGATTGATGTTTTTATGAAGGAGCCTCCAGGAAGTGTTCATTGTTTTGATTGTCACCTTTGTCCTTATTAGCTAAAGACAATTGTCATATTTGCCTTTACGTTTTCCTTATCCATTAGAGAACATGAATCAGACTGTGACCTCAACACGACGCCAATAATCAATTGCCGCCCTGTTTCGGAATCCAGCCCTCATCCTTACAGGTATCCTTTCTTAAAATTAGAACAAGAATTAAACATTTCTTTCCTTTAAGCTATTTACATTCAGTTGAAGCAAAGGAATGAACTTTGCGAGTGATCTATGATATCAATGCAGAGTTGTTTATGTACATACTTATTAGGTAACGTACAAAACGCGCTCGGGAAGTCGTATTGTTTCCAATAGGGTCAGGAGAGTATGTATATATCTAGTGCTTAGTTTAGGTGTCGCTGTCGTGGCTGAACAAATGGCTTGAACGAAGGGAGCAAGCCTTTTCCATCATAATACGTCGTATACTTTCCACCACCCCACCTCACAACGATGATGGCAACAGTTATATATGGAATGACTATTTTCACATGTGTGGGGTAAGGGGGCAGACCCCTAATAATTGGTGTGTTCTCTCAGTTTGTTCTTTTCAGATTGTAAGTTGGAAAAGTGTACCAAGCCTTCTTGCTGTCGTCCCGCCCTCCTATATTCTTGTGATAGCTACAACGTTGTTCCAGACATGCCGCGAGGAAGTGTCTGGCAACATTTAGCAATATCGCTTTGAGAAAAATTGAGCTTTATTATGTGTACATTTACAGTATGATAAATGTTCTTGCAACTATT
This sequence comes from Carybdea cf. marsupialis auct. non (Linnaeus, 1758), assembly GCA_010016065.2. Taxonomy (NCBI): domain Eukaryota; kingdom Metazoa; phylum Cnidaria; class Cubozoa; order Carybdeida; family Carybdeidae; genus Carybdea; species Carybdea cf. marsupialis auct. non (Linnaeus, 1758). The sequence continues at coordinate 497 of JAAAKL020004570.1, read as the reverse complement.
TACGAGTCTACTTAGCAAATATACTTGCCTACACTCGAACATGACTGTTTAATCAACGTGGAAACCACGTCCTATTCGTAAAGCGTACACACCTATGATAAATGTATTTCCATATTGTTTCTATGTTTACTACATGTCATAATTGTTTATACTGTGGTCTCTTTTCAGCTCAAAGCGATTGCTCAGTTCTCATGTGAATGGACCAGACGTGACTCCAAGTCCCCCACGCAGCATAAAGAAGCAACATTGCCACCCAACTCCATTATCAGACAAGGGACTGCGAACCAAGTTATTTGACGATTTCGATGCTGCAATGGCCCCTCGTAATTTGACGACGGTAAGTGTATATTATTTCATGATTCGTTTATTGCTTGGAATTAATTGACGCATACTGTTGATAGTTTTTTTGATACATGCTATAATTGATTGTTTGATACATACTATGATTGATTGTTTGATACATACTATGATTGATTGTTTGATACATACTATGATTG